>CAJNDS010002116.1:12500-52500 GCA_905221605.1 Symbiodinium natans | reverse complement strand
CGGCCCGGGAACGGCCAGAAGCTTAGAGACCCCCAAAGGCGGTCTTTAGGATTTGGGTGTTGGGGGTTTAGGGTTTAGGGTTTAGGGTTTAGGGTTTGGGGTTTAGGGTTTGGGGTTTCGGGTTTGGGGTTTAGGGTTTAGGGTTTCGGGTTTGGGGTTTAGGGTTTGGGGTTTAGGGTTTGGGTTTTTGGGGGGTTTGGTGATTTTCGTGCCGTCATGACTTCTCCTGCTGCCGTCATCTCTCCGGATGCTTTCACGTAGACAGCGCAAACCCTAAACCCTAAACCCTAAACCCTAAACCCTAAACCCAACAGGCCAGGTCGTGCCCTTGACCAGCTACCTGGTATCTTCCAGAACGTAGTTCCATCAACTGTAGCGGCCCGTGAAGCCGAAACCCGAAACCTCAGGGTTTAGGGTTTAGGGTTTCGGGTTTAGGGTTTAGGGTTTAGGGTTTAGGGAGTTTGGGGTTCGGGGTTTGGGGTTTGGGGTTTTCGAAACACCCCGCAAGCAGAAGCAGGTGCCGGAACCGCGGGATTCTGGGGCACGTGTCTAAGCTAAGAGGGCGAAGCTCAAAGTTTTAGGGTCCCTTCTTGAACCCATTCTTGGGTTTAGGGTTTAGAGTTTGGGGTTTAGGGTTTGGGGTTTCGAGATCCTAAACCCTAAACCATAAACCCTAAACCCCAAACCCTAAACCCTAAACCGCGTGACACCTTTCCTTTACGTGCTTGGTTGCTCCCCGGGTTCTGAGAGGACCCCGGAACCCTAAACCCTACAGGGAGGGTTTGGGGTTCCCTACATTCTGACCTAAGGGGGTTTAGGGTTTAGGGTCCTACCCTCAACCCCCAAACCCGACATTGGCCGCGTAAGGGAGTCTGTGCAGCAGGCGGTTTAGTGTTTGGGGCACAGGCTCGTTCCTCTGTGCCAGTCAAGGCTTCAATGATGAGCCTTCGCGCGTCAAGTTTGAGTTGGCAGACAACAAGGACGAAGAGGGCGGTGTGTGTGCGTAAGGATGTTGCGTGGCCGGGTTTTTAAGGTTTTGGGTTTTCGGTTTTTACGGTTCAAGGTACAGCCACAGCGCTGAATAAGAAGCCTCTCTTTAATTGGCGAGGGTACCAGGAATTTCTTAACTTTGAAGCACCCCAGACTCTCAGCCCCAAATCCAAAACCCCTACAAGCCCCAAACCCTGAACCCCAAACCCTAAACCCCAAACCCTAAACCCCAAACCCTAAACCCCTAAACCCTAAACCCCAAACCCTAAACCCCTAAACCCTAAACCCCAAACCCTAAACCCTAAACCCTAAACCCTAAACCCTAAACCTTGTTTAGGAGCTGAAATTCAATCAGATGGAGACTTTTGAGTCGGCCCTCAACAGAGTCTCGGCTTATTCTTGCCTTGGTAGCCCAGTGGTGCCCTTTACCCTTTTGTTGGTTCTGGTGGTTTAGGGTTTAGGGTTTAGGGTTTAGGGTTTAGGGTTTAGGGTTTAGGGTTTAGGGTTTAGGGTTAAAATGACCAACCCCAAAAGGGTACCAGGTTGTGCACATGTTTTAGGGGGTACAGGGGAGTAGGTCTGTGGTTTGGGGTAAAGGGTCTAGGGTTTGGGGCACATTTCTTAACGAGGTACTGGGGAGTAGGTTTAGGGTTTGGGGTATAGGGTTTAGGGTTTAGGGTTTGGAGCTTGGGGTTTCGGGTTTTTTTGGGTTTGAACAACTCCCAGAGTCGACTCCTGGGCTATAGACCCTAAAACCCTTGACCCAAAAACACTAAGCCTTAACAAACCCTAGATGGGGGGTTTCCGAAATTCGGGGTACCTTATTGGGGTCCTGATTCTAAGGGAATCCTACTAATGGGGGTCGATATTAGGGTTCCCTTATTTCCGTCAGCCGCCACATGTACGAAGCCCGGAGGGCGGGTTTAGGGTTTCGGGGTTCCGGGCCTGCCCCTTTCTGCACATTCTGTAGCCAAATGCTGGTAGCAGGGTTGCTCTTAGCGGATCTCGGAACGTGGAGGAAGCTTCCGCACGATCGGGCAAGGCGCCAGGGCTTCGCTAGTAGGGCTTCGAAAAATTTTCGGGTTTAGGGCTACAGGGTTTATGGCTACAGGGTTTAGGGTTCAAAGCTTCAGGGCCTGAATCCCTGAACCATCCTAAGCCCTATAAACCCGACCACCCACAAACGACGTGCCACCCAGGCGCAGCAGATCAGTTGGGCTGGCTGGCGTCGAAGGACTCGGCCTCCCGCCCTAAACCCTAAACCCTAAACCCTAAACCCTAAACCCTAAACCAGTGCTTCAGGGTGTCGAACTTATTGCTGAATTCTAAACCCTTAACCAAGATCCCTAGATCCCAAGCAAACTCCGAGGCATCCTTTTAAAGGGCTTCCTCTAGCAGCCTCCTTCAGGCTTCCCTTCAGGATTTAGAGTTAAGGTTCAGGGGTTGAGGCTAAACATTTGGCGGGGGGGGTTCCCTTTAGGGGCCGCACCTCTTTTGGTGGCCTGGTGTTTCTTCAGGCGCCTCCATGAGTCGTTCCCTTTAGGGGCATGATGTACTAGGGTCTCCTTTTATTTACAAGGTTTTCTTGAGGGATCTCATTAAGGAGCTTCAAGGGCCTCCCTGGTGGTCAGGGTCGTTTCTGCTTCTTGGGGTGCATCTTCAGGCTGACGGTCGGAAATTTTCTTTGGCTTTCTGGGTGAGTCTTGGTCCTGGCTACGTGGCTTGTTTGCAAGTGCCTGCTGACATGGGACCCATGGGTGGGTTGTCATTCTTCCACCGGTGCCTGGGGTTTTTATACTGCGTGCGTACCTGCGAATGCAGATGATTTAATGTAGGGCCCGGGGTTGAGGGTTTCCGGTTCAGGGCTCAAGGTCTTGAAGCCCTTTGTGGGGCCACCCTAAGCCCTAAACTTGGGTTTCGCAATGGAAAAGAGCGACGTGAGCTTGGGAAAAGGCCTTTTGTCTGCGATCAGCAGGAGCAGGACGTACTAGTCCAGAGCGAAGAGGACAAGGTCGTCATTTACAGGCGTGGCAGCGTGGGCCCCCGGGGGAGCAGTGTTTTGAGGGCACTTTGAGGGTTTAGAGTGGCTGGATGGCGTGGGTTGGGGTTTAAGAGCCCGGTTCGCATTCGGTGCTGTCACGAGGCTTGAACCCTAAACCCTAAACCCTAAACCCTAAACCCTAAACCCTAAACCCTAAACCCTAAACCCTAAACCCTAAACCCTAAACCCTAAACCCTAAACCCTAAACCCTAAACTAAACCCTAAACCCCATGACAGGTTCAGAACATTTCCAGAAGCCCAAGGACCCTAAGCTCGGAGATGGTTGCTTTGAAGGTTCAGGTGCAGATCCACACGTTGATGCTTGTTTACCAATACCTTTGGGCTCGTGCGCGTGTGGTATGTGCAATATTCAACGTAGACTATGTTTGGAGCACGTGATGTCAACGCAGAATATGAACATGTGACGTATGTTCACGTTGGGAGATGGTGCAAATGCCGATGCCTGTCGACAGATTTGTTTGTGTGCGTGTGCCTGTGGACTATATGTTGTCCCGTGTGCTGTTCGGAGCGCGCGCGCGATGTTATGAACATGCCAGAAAATCATGAACGTGTGCTGCGCAGTGTTTCGCCCCTCCCTCTTCCTGAACCCCCACCCATCCACTCTTCGGTTAGGCACCGAAATCACAACCCTAAACCCTAAACCCTAAACCCTAAACCCTAAACCCTAAACCCTAAACCCTAAACCCTAAACCCTGTACATGTGGGTCTTCACGTGCTTTTTCGGGACAGGAGGGCTCCGGATCCTCCCCCTAAGCCCCTAGACTACTAACTGCTTAAGAACACTCCCCCTTATGAGGGCAATATAGGGGTTTGTGTTTTTGATGTTTTGGGGGGCGGGGGGGTTCTTAAGCAAACTGTAGTAGTCCCCAAACCCTAAGCCCTAAACCCTAAACCCTAAACCCTAAACCCTAGACCCTAGACCCTAAACCCTACACTGAGGCTGCCTCTTCGTGCTCAACTGGCACCCGTGGCAGCAGTACACGGACTTCGGCATCGAGGCAAGCGCATGGCGTCGAGAGTTGAGGGGTTTAGGGTTTAGGGTTTAGGGTTTAGGGTATTTAGGGTTAGGGTTTAGGGTTTAGGGTTTAGGGTTTAGGGTTTAGGGTTTAGGGTTTAGGGTTTAGGGTTTAGGGTTTAGGGTTTAGGGTTTAGGGTTCAGGATGCCGTAAGCCCTAAGCCCTGAGCCCTATAAACCTTAAACCTTTATATCCTCTGGAAATCTATCCGAGCGGCGTATTTACATCTTCTGATACTCAAGGTTAAGTTTTTCGGAGGGGCAATTCTAGGGGTTTAGGGTTTAGGGTTTAAGGTTTAGGGTTTAGGGGAAAGGGCCTTCTCATCGAATATTTTTTCGGGGTCAAGACCCCCAACCCAACCTAAGCGGTCGAGTACCAAACTCTCGGGAAATTGGAGGTTGGGGAGGGTGCCCCATAGAAGCCTCTGCCTTCTCCTTTTTGGGGGTGAGGACGAAGCTAACCCTAAACCCTTATTTAGCCCAAACCCTTTTCATTCGTCGGTTACTGGGCGGCTAGGACTCTGCGTGGCTGCAGCGCTTACTTTATGAACCCTTGGCGTGAAGGTTTGAAGAGGAGACTCTTTGTCAAGATTATTTTCGAAGCATCTCAACCACAGGGCCTTAAACCCCTGAGCCTTGTTGTGAACCCCAGACTGCGTAAAACTCAGCTCTAAGCCAACCAATACGGGGGGTGGGGGAGCTTGCGGGGTTCACAGAGTTCTTAAAGCCTTGAAGCCCATACCCTAAGGTCGTACCCTCGGGTTTGGGGAGCCCCTTTTTGAAGATCCCTCCAAGAGCATCGAAGGGCTGTTTTGGGAGTCTATGGAGGGAACCTCTTAGGGGTGCATCCTTGGGGGTGCCAAGCTCGACTCCCTTTGAAACCCTGAAGCCCTAAACCCCAAACCCTGAAGCCCTTACACCCCCCACCCCCTATTCAGCAGAGGTGCCTTCCATTGCCAAAGGCACGCAGCGGCAGTGCTCGGGGAGCAAGGGTTTAGGGTTTAGGGTTTACGGGTTGGGGGGCTTCGGGTGAGTATGTGGAGGCCTGCAGATTTAGGAGGCCATCTCTGTGGCTTTCTTGTTTTCGGCTCAGCAAATGGAGTGCCGGGGTTGGGGTAATGCATGCTCGGTCAAGGACATGTTCTTTGTCTGACATAGTAAGGCTGTTTAGGGATAGTTAAGCCTAGTTAAGGTTATTTCATCAAGGAACCAAGGGGGGGGGGTAGTATAGAGGGGTGTAGCCGGGATACCCATGACAAGATGTTGGAAGTCGGGTGTTTAGGAATTTGGGGATTAGGCACTTTGTGGTGTATTCGGTGTGTTCAGGTAGAACATCGTTCACGCCAAAAAGGTAAGCTCCCCTGTGTGGGGGGGGGAAAGCCATGGCAGATGGCGTTGTTTGCATTGAAGAGGTGGAAGCTTGGTGAAGCAGCGGTACCTGAAACCCTAAATGAAACCGTAAACCCTAAACCCTTATTCCAACTTTCCGGCGGTTAGAGTACCCTAAGTTTCTTAACTGCCACGGTATGCTAGGTTCCTTTATCGATTTCTTAAGAGAGTATCTGTACCACGTAGCCCAAATCCACACACACAGACACACACACAAGCTGGGGCAGCCACCCAATCCCCTGTTTGGAGGCTTCGGGGTCTAGGGTTTATGGTTTCGGGTTTAGGGAAAAGCTCCGCAAAATGGATTTCGAAATGGATCCATTTGCTCCCGACAAGTTAAAAGCTTGAATATGGCTGGAATTCCTAAACCCTAAACCCTAAACCCGGCCACAGGGCCCGGGCCGAAACTTGGCCTTTGTCATTTCTTGGCCCAACCTTTGCTGCGTCGACCTCCCCCCCCCCCCCCCCCCCCGATTTAAGAAACTGGCCCACTCGACCTAGGGTACCCTAAGTTTTTTGTCTGAAAGGTGTCGCAGATCGCCCCAAGCCCCGAATCTGAGGGGCTAGTTCGATATACAGTGGTTTCACCCTAAACCCTAAACCCTAAAACCTAAACCCTACACCCTAAACCCTAAACCCTACAAGTACAGGGCTACCAAGGAGGAATGCGGCCACGATGAGGACTGGGTCGACGAGCCAGTCGACCTCCAGTGTTTCGAATGCCCCATTTGCATCTTGGTAGGGAAGGAAGGGTCTGGGTTGAGGTTTAGGGTTGACTAGAAACCCTGTATAACCATGTAAAAGGACAGGAGTCTTTAGGTATAAATTAAATAATGCGTGTGCACATGTATATATATATATGTATGTGTATTTGTTTTTTTGCTGATTCTTTGCGGTACCTATTTTTTCTTAGTTCTTTGTCAAGAGCCAAGGCAGTATGGTAGCTCGGAACGCTGTGTCCCATGACTGTGGCAACTCCCTCTTCTGCAGCGGGTGCTGGAATAAATGCCTGGCATCTCGACACTCGGGTGCCCTTGAGAAAGTTTTCAGTTTCTCAAGCCATATACATGTAGCATAATACTTTTTCGGGGTCACCGAATCTAGAAAATATAGATACATTCAATGATATATATATATATACACAGATATAGCAATACATGTATATGTATATATATATATATATTATGTATAATATTTTTTGATATGTGAATAGCACATTGCATAAATATAACATACATACATACATACATACATACATACATACATACATACATATTAAAAATCTAGCTCTCAGACCAACACCAACCCATCAATGAATAAACCAAGAAGAGCAACCAAAGCACCTGGTGCCGGGAGGTGTAAGAGGGGGGAGGGCCGGGGGGGGGGGGGGGGGGGGGGGGGCGATGTTCCTTTATCAGTGCATGATATAGCGAAGGGCATACCCTGCTTTGGGATCATGAGATCCTACGCCACTCTGCCTCCTTCACACATGTTCAGGGAGTATAGCAGGGTTTAGCGGCTAACCCTAAACCCGCGGCTAACCCTAAACCCTAAACCCTAAACCCCAAACCCTAAACCCTAAACCCTAAACCCTAAACCCTAAGCAACTCAGGCGATTCATGCCCTACCTGCAACCAGCAAGCCTCGATTTCAAGTGCTGCGCCGGCTCATGTTGATCGGCGCAGGATCATCAATCTGAGCCTCGGTCCTCGATTTACTCTGGCCTTCCTGATCCTTAGGGTTTAGGGTTTAGGGTTTAGGGTTTAGGGTTTAGGGTTTAGGGTTCAGGGTTCAAACGGTTGAAAGGGGTTATAGGTTGCTACTAGTAAGGTCCTTAAGCCCAAAACCCTGAGCTGTTGGACGTCGAGTGAGCGCATGTTGACTGCTAATCGACACCCTTGACCCTAAACCACTACACTTTTCAGGGTCTAGGGTTTATAGGGTTTAGGGTTTAGCAATGTGTCGGGCCTTTGGCTCAGGCTTTGCCGTTATTTCCTTTCTTGGTGGGGGGTTCTTGCTACAAATTGGCGAGTGTACATCTGGGGTGCCCTTCCGCGGGGTACTGGAAATACAGAGCCTTATTTCCCTCAACACCTAGCAGTTTGATTTCAGTGAGTACTGTTCCTTCGATCCATAACGCCCGCAAAGTACCCAAACAGCCCAAAACCCTAGCGGTAAAACCCTAAACAACACCTACATGCCTTTAATAACCTGAACACTTTGAACCTCTAAAGCCCTTTATAAGCCCTAAATACCCCGCAGCCCGAAATCCCCTAACTATGCACCCTTAAATACCCTACCCATAAATGCCCAACTACCCTAACACCTCAAAGCTTAAACCTAGATACCCGAAAGCTACCCTGAACCCTAAACCCTAAACCCTAAACCCTAAACCCTAAAAGCCCTAAATACCCTAAAAACCCCTTCTCCCCTAAACCCCTAAATCAGAAAGCCTCCAAGCCATCCCGCAAGCCCCAAAATCAGGCACAAGACCCGGACCCCAACTTGGGTTTAGGGTTTCGGTAGGGTTTAGGGTTTAGGGTTTAGGGTTTAGGGTTTAGGGTTTCGGGTGCGTCACATGTAACCCTCGCTCCTGGAGCGAAGGAAGATACGATGCCCGAACCGCTGCTCTGAGGAGTTTCCGCTTTGCGAGAAGGACGGAGGAGGTTTGGGGCCTAAGGGTTTAGGCTGCGAGCTTGATCTAGTTTAAGTTTCCTTAGGGTCTGCGCACCCTATACACCCTAAAGGTCTAAGGAAGATGTTTTCAGAGGCTTGATCTGGCCTGGGTCTGAAGTTTCGGGTGGTTTCTGGATCCTCGGTTTCAGGGTGCTTGCAGCACCCCAAACCCTTAGGCGCCCTTTTACCGTAGCCCTGCTCCGGGGAAGCAGAATTTAACCATAGCATTTGTTTTAGCAAGACCTGATTCCGTAACACATGTACATGTTCTTTCTTCAATTTCTTCAATTGCAAAATTGGCACGGAGTATTCTGATAAATAGATTGTTTTATTTCATTACCATACTACAAATGTCCATGGTTAGCTGTTACTCTATACGCTTCTTTACATTAATTCTTATATTCAATATACATGGTTATTTTCTTTAGAAACTGTAACTGTTTTCTATGTTAAACACAGGCAAGTTTGACATTTTGATTGTTCACATAGTCGAATGATATACCGATGTGTTACTTTCAAAGTTAACAAGCGCAAATCTAGGTACATCAGAACATAGAACTCTTCGCAAAGTACTATCAGAATATCTTGAATTCGAATGTTGTATTTCCCCATACTGTTCTCAAAGTTCATCTCTATTTGAATTCTGGTCATCACAATCATGGTGCAAAACCCTAAACCCTAAACCCTAAACCGTGGCTCTCTTAAACCCGAGCATGGACCTAGGTTTCTTCCGAACAGGGTGTAGGGTTTAGGTTGAGATGTCCCTCCTTGTGCTAATGGTTAGGGTTTAGGGTTTAGGGTCTAGGGTCTAGGGTCTAGGGTCTAGGGTTTAGGGTCCTTAATAGGCTTAGTAGCTGAGTGAGTACACTTTTTCACTTTCGGGATACTTTAATCCCCTATAGAACTGAAAGTGTGCACATTTTTTGGGGCTCATGAACTCAGCAGCCAAGTAGGGATTCTAGTACCCCCCCTATTATAATCCCTACTGAGGACCGTTAGTACCTAGGGGTGAACACCCCAAGGGTTTAGGGTGCGTTCGAAGATGTCCGTCTTCCCAGACGCGCCTGCGAGGAGGCGCACCTCCAAGAGTGCCCGCAACGACTCGCATCTTGGCTCTTGAGCCCTAAACCCGAAACCCTAAACCCTAAACCTAAATCCCATTCAGCAACAACAACAACAACAACAACCCCCAAACCTTACAATCTTGAATAACCTGAAGCCCCAAACCTGAAACCTTAAATCCTAGGATGCCCAGTGGTGCCCTTGTTCCCTTTTTGGAAGGTTTAGGTTCCCTTCTTAAGCCCCTTTAAACCCCTTTAAGCAAAAAAGGGCACCCTTTTTCATCCTAGGTTACTGGGCTAGCTAGAGAGCCCTGAACTCGAAGGCCTGACTAGCTTCGTAGCGGCCTTGTAGGCGCCAGTAGGCACCAGATCCTAGAGTTCTAGAGTCTATCTTGCTGGGCCAAAAAATGCCGTCCCCTAAGCCCTAAACCCTAAACGATAAAATACGATCCGAATGTGCCAAATATCGAAATAGCAGGGCCCTTCCCAACTAACAGGTTCTGGAAGGACAAGGTGATAAGGCAAAGTCTCGGCACTAAACTCCACACTGCCTTAACCCTTAAAAACCCCCCAGGGCGAAGCATCCAAAATTGCGGAAATCCCAAACCCCAAGCCCGACTCATTCTTGTTGCAAAAGGGAAGTGGCATTGTCGACCCCTTAATAGGGCCTCTGCTACATAAGGGGTATCTAAGGGTTCCTCCATGAAAGGCCCATCTTAAGGGACCACGTACCTACCTTATATGGGCTGGTGGTCTCTTTGGGTAGGGTTTCTCTTGTAAAGGAGCCATATAGTGGGTTCTTATTAGGGTATCTAGGGTCTATCTTGAGGTTATAAGGGTAGCAGATAAAGAGGCCAGCGGCCTGATACTACCTGCCCCAAGATCTCTCTCTCTCTCTCTCCCCCTCTGGTGCCGAGGTCCCTTGCTCAGAGTGCGATGAGGTCGTCAGGGCGAACGAGCTCGCGGAGCACAAGGACTAAACCCCCCTAAACCCTAAACCCCAAACAGTTGTTTAGGGCGGAGGGCTTAGGATTTACTGATTCAGCCTGACCCTGGTTTAGGGTTTAGGGTTTCGGGCTCAGAGGTTTAGGGTTTAGGGTCTCATTGGTCATGACGTAAGGGACGTTATACGAGGTCCTTGAAGATGATCCCTTACCTTTATAGGGTTCTGAAGTATGGGGTGTTTGGGTCGTATAGGGGTCTATGAAGGTTGCCATGTTCCTACCCCCCCCCCCCCCCCAAAGGCCAAAAAGATCCATCTCTAGCGTTGAAGGCTTTGGGGTTTGACGTTGTACCCCGACAGGGCCGCCTTAGGATGCGCCCTAGACTTGAAGGTGGAGCCCTAAACCCACAACGTCGAGGGCCCTTTGTCCGGGGAGTCCAAGCCCTAAACCCAAAACCCTAAACCCTAAACCCTAAGCCCTAAACCCTAAACCCTAAACCCTAAACCCTAAACCCTAAACCCTAAACCCTAAACCCTAAACCCTAAACATAGCAGGACCTCAGGAGTTGAGGGGCCCCTTCTGGTGCGTAAAGGGGTCTTCAGGGTTCAGTTCGGGTTGGGGCTTAGGGAGTTTAGGGGTTGGCAGCGCCAAACCCTAAACCCTAAACCCTAAACCCTAAACCCTAAACCCTAAACCCTAAACCCTAAACCCTAAACCCTACTAAAGAGGCCATGTATCCTCCCTTCGATTCGGAGGAGGGCTGCCGAGGCCGTCTGTCTCCTTGCAAGCTGTGCGGAGAGATGGTCTTCGAATCGGAGGCGGCTTGGGGTTTAGGGTTTAGGGTTTAGGGTTTAGGGTTTAGGGTTTAGGGTTTAGGGTTTAGGGTTTAGGGTTTAGGGTTTAGGGTTTAGGGTTTAGGGTTTAGGGTTTAGGGTTTAGGGTTTAGGGTTTAGGGTTTAGATTTTGGGTTTTGGGTTTTAGGCTTTAGGCTTTAGGCTTTAGGCTTTAGGCTTTAGGCTTTAGGCTTTAGGCTTCAGGGTTTAGGAGTTAGGGGGCTTTGGTTTTGTACTTTATGCCCAGTCACCCATTTTCGGAGTGAGGATCCCTTGTAAAACTCAACCTCGGCAAACAAGGGCACCCTTACATCCCTAGTCTATGCGTTGGGCTGGGTGGCGTTTCAGCCCTAAGCCCTAAGCCCCCTGTGTAAACCCTAAACCCTGAGCTTGTGTTTGGGGGGAGCTCTCCCTAAACCCCAAACCCCCGACCCCAAACCCCAAACCCCAAACCCCAAACCCCAAACCCCAAACCCCAAACCCCAAACCCTAAACCCTAAACCCTAAACCCCCCAAGAATCCAAGACCCTAAACATAGAGCTGAAGGTGCTTTGGGGGTCCAAAGGTTTAGGGTGTAGGCCTCATTTGGCTGACCCTCAATCGGAGAATCCGTGAACCCTATACACCGCTGGGGTTTACAGAACAGGCAGCCTCGAGCCTTCTTGGGCCTAAACCCTAACCCCTACATCCTAAACCCTAAACCCTAAACCCTAAACCATAAACCTTTGGTTCCCCGAAGATACTGGACAACTAGGGATAGGGTTTGGGGTTGACTGGAGGAAGGAGGCTTTCATGGGAAAGTCGGGGCCCTGACGAACAGACCAGGGTTTAGGGTTAGGGTTTAGGGTTTAGGGTTTAGGGTTTAGGGTTTAGGGTTTAGGGTTTAGGGTTTAGGGTTTTTGGGCTTAAGGAAATCGGGCCCGAGATGAAGCTCCCTCCTCCTCGTAATCCCACAATTCTTCCGCTCGGGTTTAGGGTGCAGTTCAGGGTTTAACTCTCGGGTTGAGGGTGCAGTTCAGGGTTTAGGGTTTAGGGTTTAGGGTATAGGGTTTAGGGTTTAGGGTTTAGGGTTTAGGGTTTGGGGTTTAGGGTTTAGGGTTAGGAAGCCATGACGGACCTCGTAAGATCACTCCCGACAGATGGCAGCACACTTCGGCGGCGGCAGCTTGCCCGTTTTCGGCTAACATATACCCAAAATATTCCCTTAGAGTCGTCCCCGCAAAAGTATAATATCACGAACCCCCCCCCAAACAAAAACACCTATTCTAATGATTAAGGCAGGGTTTTGAGTCCCTACTCCTCAGACCCCAGGCCTCCAAGGCGCTATCCCCAACCCTAAACCCTAGCGTTTAGGCTTCGGGCTTTGATGAGTTTAGGATGAAACGACAGGGTGGGCTTGAGAGTAGAATGGGGGAGGGAGGTGAGGGTCGAGGGCTTGAGGTCTTGGTCCTTGGTCTTTGAGGTGGGATCTCCAGAAAGACGTGGGAGCTGGGGCCTAGTTGAGGGTTCCCCAACATCGAGGTGCCGGTTTTGAGGATTCCTGTAGCAAACCCTAAACCCTAAACCCTAAACCCTAAACCCTAAACCCCAAACCCCTAAACCCAAAACCCTCAAGATTGCAGCAAGCTCATGGCAAAATCGGTAGCTTGAAGCAGGCGATTGTAGTTTCAGACAGCTGCATCCCTGAAGCCCAAACCCCACTTCTCCGGAAACCCTAAACCTGCAAGTGCCACCATCAACCCCCCCGATTGTGCTGCCCACAATCGAGTCTCGAAGCTCGATGAAGGTCTAGGGTTCTTAGGGTTTAGGTTTAGGGTTTAGGGTTTAGGGTTTAGGGTTTAGGGCCTCGATGCCGGTTTCGGGTTTGAGGTTCAGGGCTTAGGGCTCCCAATCCTGAAGCACACCTAGGGGCCGGGGAGGCCCGGGATGCCCCGATAGCTGTCGTCTGCAAACCCCAGGCAGAAACCTGAATCTCCAGGCAAACACGGCAGGGACTGAGAGCAAGCCTATATCCCCCTTGGGAATCATTTTCTTTTTTTTGTTTATATAAAACCCAAGAGGATATGAAGCAGGGTATATATTTCTGTTTTTGGTGAGTGTATATAAGGTTCCTTTTAAATATTGGTGAGTGTATATACCTGGTGTCCTTTTGGGGGTACAAGAAATATATACCCTACTTCATATGAAAAATATTGTTTTTGTTAAGGTTCTAAGGGGAGTATAGAAGCTGAGTCCGAGGCGAGCATTACCAGCAGGTCGGCGAACTGTTGGATTTGGTCAGCAGCCTTCAGAAGGACTCCCAAGGGTTTGCACTGTCTAGGGCGCAACAAGGTTTAGGGTTTAGGGTTTAGGGTTTAGGGTTTAGGGTTTAGGGTTTAGGGTTTAGGGTTTAGGGTTTAGGGTTTAGGGTTTAGGAACGCGCCTACCCCAAAGGACCTGGACCTACAATCCTGGCCCTTTTTTGCGCGCGAGAAAATAGAGCGCAGTACGCCCTCGCGGCAGGGGATTCAGCTTCTCGCCCAACAGTAAGCTAAACCCTAGACCCTATAAACCCTAAACCCCAGACCGAAAACCCCAATCCTCAAACCCTAAACCCTAAACCCTAAACCCTAAACCCTAAACCCTAAACCCTAAAGCGCATGGAGGAACTCCACGATGCGAAGATCGAGCTCAACAGCCTCCGCGACCAGGGCAGGGACAGGCCCAAGCGGTGGCGGAAGGCCAAGGAGTGCCAAAACGTAGGGTTTAGGGTGTAGGGTTTAGGGGGTAGGGTTTAGGGTTTAGGGTTTAGGGTTTAGGGTTTAGGGTTTAGGGTTTAGGGTTTAGGGTTTAGGGTTTAGGGTTTAGGGTTTAGGGTTTAGGGTTTAGGGTTTAGGGTTTAGGGCTTCATGGTTCATGGGGCAAAATGTAGGGGCTTCGGATAACAATAAGGCAAGGTACCCCTAATATCGTAAGACCCTCCAAAAATGAGGATAACAATAACGCAGGTACCCCTAATATCGTAAGACCCTCCAAAAAATGCTCAACAGTAGAGTCAAGAAGACGAAAGAGTTCCCGTCCGAACCCGCGCATCTTGCTCGTTTTGGCCCTGAACCGCAAAGACACCCCTAAACCCTAAACCCCTAAACCCTAAATTCTAAACCCTCAACCCCAAACCCTAAACCCCAAACCCCAAACCCCAAGCCCCAAACCCTAAACCAGGGGCTCTTTAGTTGTAAGCGCTGCGACGGGCAGAAGGGTTTGTTCAGGGTCAGGCTACCTTAAACCCTTGACCCTACACCTTTTTCCTAAACCCTAAACCCCTAAACCCTAAACCCTAAATCCTACACCTTCTTCCTAAACCCGAAACCCTAAACCCCTCCAACCCCACTTTGAGGTCCATGGTAGTAGTAGGTATAGGCTATACCTGGATCCCCAAAGTTGCAATCTTTTTTTGCCACCGCCATTTGGCGTGGGAGTTGCTTGAAAAATTGCCACTACGCCACAACAAATGCCACTACTCAACAACTTTTGTCAATGAAGGTGTTTTGGGCATTTTGGGCTCCTTCACTGCTGGCCTGAGCGAGTTTGTATCTGAACAAAATGGCTCGCGGACATACTGTGCAAGAAAAACGAACATCCAGCAGTATTGTTTTATTTTGAGCAGGGGCTGAAAACAAAACTAAATATTGCCTTCGTTTCGTGTGTTGCGCATTCGTGTCGTTGATGGCCTTTCTGTGATGGCAGCGTGCATCCTGAGTGGCAGCAGCCGTGGACCCCACGCCGTATTTGGCCACATTTCGTTGAATTGCCAAATATGGATGTTGGGTGGCACGTTTCCGATCTGTAATATCCTGCAACGGTTCGTGCAAAATCCCTTGAGGCAAGATATGTTGTGTATGGGCAGGTTTTGCGTTGGTGCACTTGTCACGTACAAATATTGCTTCGCTGGCACGCCTATAATGCTTGCGCGGGTTTACGGGTAGATCCGTGGTGATTGCTATAACTTGTGCAAGAACATGCTCAAAGTTACACATTGAAATTTCCAGAATAATGCCTCGAGTCAAGCGAGAAACCAAGAGAAACAGCAGCGCGTGATGTCCAACCAGCTTTGGGTGGGTGAGTGCGTTGAAAAAAACTCAAACAGGCCTTCTACGTGAATTTGTGAAGCCTTCATGCGCCGCACTTGTTCCAGTCTGTGATGTAGCTATACACTACTAATTACACGCCCTCGCTTCATCTTGCAACCGTCCAATTGACCAGAGCTCTTCTGTCGGTGGCTCAAACCGTAGAGCCCATCATCCTCCCGCTGAATATTTCAACGTGGCAAACATGAAGGTGTCGCAGGCCGCAGGCCGCTGGTATGGTGTTCTCGTGCTTTAAACCATTCAAGCCTCCGTTGTCTGGAATACATGTCTTTCGCAGAAACCGTACGGGCTGTCTGCAGTGTACAAGTAGCATATTTGGGACTGGAAATGATCGGCTGGGTATCCTGTCGAGAGGTATGTGCGGCGAAGAGGTTGCGAACAGTGATTTTCTAGAATTTCTTTGGTTTGCCAAAAATCTCACGGGCGTACAAAGGCGTAGAAGTGGCATAAAAAGCCATAGAAGTGGCATAAAAAACCGTAGAAACCCGTAGGTCATGATTGCGTGAAGAAAATTTAGGAAATTACGACGTGACGGTCATATCTTCTTTGATTGAGATTGGTGTGGTGCGGGCTTGATGAAATTGAGTCTCTGGCGCCGGCGTTGACATGTAATCACAACTGCTCTTCTCGCGTTCTTTGCACCAGTCCATGCTGCCAGGCCTCAACGTTTTGTTGCTCTGAATATTTTCTCAAGGAGTTGCTGCCGCTGTGAATAATTATTTGCTGCGCCAGGTGCGGACATAGGGTCGCGCGACAGCCTGTTCACGTCCAGCTTTTGCCAAAAAACACATTTCAAGCAATAATCTTAAATGTTCTGTCAGACCCCATCGTTTCTGTCAACTTGGAGGCTGACGATTGAGAAGTTAGTGAGTTGTCCTTCAACAATGGTCACACCATAGCCTCTATGTCCCTGCGACCTTTTGTTGCGCTTTCTCTCCTTTTATTGTTCATGAAGCGCTCCTCTGGCACAAGGGATGCAACTTGCATGGCCTCATAGCCCCTTTCACTCCCTTTCTTAGAAAAAGCAGCGCAAGCCAGAGAGGCTGCCCACATAAACTCCAGCTTACCTAGAACTGCTATAACAAAAACGGTAGTGACTACAGTTTTGCGTCACTCGCATGTGTGGTGGACATGTCATGCCCAGTACGTTGATGGGCCATTCCGAGAACCACACGGAATGACATCTTGTACATCTTGTGAATCAATATACCGTAATCATTGTATGGCATGCATGGCAGCGGAACGAAGCAAGACAGTTTTGCATGTGTGACGCGCCCACACTTCCTACTGCAACCGCCATCCCGTCTTGTGAAAAAAAGGACAGCCCTGAGAAAGCTGTGATCCGTGTTGCCACAACCTGTTTTCAAGATAACCTGTTTCATTGCACACCATGTTCCACAGCCAACCTGCCTCCATGAAGATGAGCAATGCTGGAATCTACGAGGGTTGAAGCCGATGGCATGGCCATTTTGAAACTCAGCAGTAAAGCGTGATTGCTGGCCACGACACCCTCAGGTCAAAAACACAAATCTGTCAGAAACCTGTACATTTGCCAACATGAGGTTTCTGCAGCTGCTCAAGAAAATGCCACTGTTGCATGGTGGCGACTTTTGTTTGCAACTTTTGGGATCCAGGTAAACTTCCATGAGCCTCCAAGTAAACGCTTGAACCTCGCATGTGCTCCACAGCAAGTGTGGCGCGTAGGAGATCAGTTCTGCTACTTCCTAGCAACTGCCCCGGGTTGAGGGTTTAGGGTTTAGGGCTGCATTTCCTGCTGGTTACGAGCATGATCTTTTTTAAAACCGTAAGCCCGAAACTGCAAACCCGTAGCAACCTCCGGGGGTTTGAAGGGCCACCGTAGAATTGAGTTCCCTAGACCCTCAACCCTAAACACTAAACCCTAAACCCTAAACCCTAAACCCAATTCCTAAACCCTAAACCCTAAACCCTAAACCCTAAACCCTAAACCCTAAACCCTAAACCCTAAACCCTAAACCCCGCAGGCCAGCAGCAGCAGCGAAAGTACCAGCACGCGACGGACCCGACGGCGAATCAGGGCTCGCACGGCCGCGCTCGAGATGAGCTCCACGCCCTCGCGACCCTCACATCTGCCTCCACCCGATCCCTACCTGGCGCCTCTCCCAAGGACTTGTGGATGGTTAGCTAGGCATCGATTTTGGGATAGGTTTTACTTGCCCTTGTTGCTTAACATGGAGCCCGAATGATGAAAGGACTGTTGAAATCGACACCTAGCTAGGGTTTGGGGTGCGAAGATTTCTTGGTAAGACCGCGTGGCATCTAGGGTAATTCAATATGCACTTCGGTTTTGAGCGGTGCCCTCGGAAGTAGGGAAGTGCTCGTTTTGCAGATGGTACTTGTGTTTCGCACGTTCCTACGTGTCAGATGTGGGCAGCCTTGAGGGCAGCCTCGAGACCTCGCCCTCGACACCCCATTCTAGGCCACGAGTTTGGGCGGTAAGGGTGACACCGTAGCTGCCCAAACCCCCAACCCGCCGACGCCCTGCAAACCCCTGAAAGCCCGAAAGTACTCACCGGCCGAAGTCATCCCTATGGCATATCTCCCCAGCTCTAAACCTTCAACCCTAAACCCTCATCCCTGTGGCATATCTCGCCGGCCCTGAACAATTTAAAGCTCAAAAGCAAGACGTGGGCTTAAAGAGCCGCGTTCTCACCAATTCCTCGACGTTTCATCTCGTGCCTGGGACGCTAAACCCTAAAACCCTAAACCCTACTGTGATGTGCAGTAAAAAGTTGCCTTGTGGAGGGCTGAGATTCCCGTTCAAAACCCCATAGCCATAGAACCAATGCGGGCGCCCTTTCTCCCTGGGTTACTGGCCCCCAAATAAACCCAGAAACCCGACACCAAAAGGCCTGGGGTTTAGGGTTTGAAGCCTATAGGGTTTAGGGTTTAGGGCAGAACGCCCGTTTGGGAATCCCAAGCCCTCCTTTAAGGATGCCCCGTTGCCGCGCCGCCGCGGGCCGACGCAGAAAGCTCCGATGCCAACTCCCGTGGGCCCGGTGCCCATGCCCCCGACTCCGCGGCGCAGTGGGGAGGACCACAGATGGCATGGATCATGCCATTGGGTTCTGACACCCTCAAACCTCAAGACCCCTAAGACCCGAAGAAACCCTAAAATCCCGAAACCCAAAAAATTCCGAAACCTAGGGTTTAGGATTCAGGGGAACCCCATGAAACCCTGGATCACTGAACCCTATACACCCTGACTCTTCCTGATCCCAATAGGAAGCGCCCGGTCTTGTCTTATGAGCTGACATCTTTTTCAAGGATAAGTAAGCATGGACGAGCTGCAGCTCACGGGAGTTTGAGCTTTAGGTTTCAAGGTTGCGTTTTTTTTTTTTGTTTAGGGTTTAGGGTTTGGGGTTTAGGGTTTAAGGGGTTGAGGGCTTGAGGGTTTAGGGTCTAGTATAGGGCAATCCAGTCTCCTGCCTCGGCTGGCTTCCGGGCTTGTGGGCTGGCGGGGCTGGCGGGGCTGGCATTGCCACAGACAATTGTTGTTGCATCCCCTTAGGCTGTCTCGAACCACCTAAGCCCTACCTGGGGCCCTCCTGACCTACCAGTTTTATGGGTTCTTCCTACTAAAATGAAAGGGCAGCTGCTAAACTTTATGTAAGTGGAGTCCCAGGTAAACCCTAAACTCGAAACCCCTTTGAGGGTTTAGGGTTTAGGGTTTAGGGTTTAGGGTTTAGGGTTTAGGGTTTAGGGTTTAGGGTTTAGGGTTCTCGAGCTTCTTGTGCCCTACGACTAAGAGGTTCAGAGCAGGGCCCTCAACCTCAACGCTTAAACCCCAAAACCCAACCACCACCAGCACCCCCTAAACCCTAAACCCTAAACCGTGAACCCTAAACCCTAAACCATGTTACCTGAAGGCTCTGAAGAAGTTCCCTTTTTGCGTTAAACATAGGGGACTTCCCTTTAAAAGTACTACTTCGGAGCCTTTCGGTGGGTAGTTGTGTTTCGGGCGGGGTGTTGGGGCTTAGGGTGTAATACTGGAATGGTTTTGGAGGTTCAACTAGGACAAAGGGAGGGCCCAGAGTCCTTTCTTGAGGAATGAGGTTCGCCTTATGAACCCTGTTCCAGAAAAGCTGCCCCTTCCTCGATAAGCCCTTGGGATGTGCTACATGGCCCCTTATGAATGTGGCCACTTGCATTCTTTAAAGATTCTGAAGTACGGGCCCTTGGTTTTAATAGGGTATATGGGGTATATACAGGGTGCCCATGTACAGGCCCATACTACTACCCTCAGAATCTCGAAACAACCCTCAAAGCAAGCAACGATGGTCCGTCCTCAAAGAGTGTCATGCGATTCACGCAAGATAACAGCCGGTCAAGCCGTAAACTCTGAATTGTAAACCCTAAGCCCTAAGCCCATAAACCCTAAACCCTAAACCCTAAACCCTAAACCCTAAACCCTAAGCCCTAAACCCTAAGCGCCAACCTCCCAGCATGGGCCCCTGGTTCGTGGCCTGACGAAAGATACGCGGGCGCGGTTCAGGCTCAACTCACCCCGAGTCCCTTTCGTATGGGGCCCCCTACTGTATGAGAAAGGGGTGGAGTAGGGTTTAGGGTCTATGTAAGTAAGTGAACGGGGCTCTCAGGTTTAGGGTCATGTGTGGTAGTCTTGTCTCTAGAGATTAATTTGAGTTGGTGGAACCGTGCACTGGATGCCCCGTAGCCGCTTACGGGGTCATTGCAGCAGGAGCGCAGACATGGCCGGGTGGCGAACTTAGTTGCCCAGCAGTGCGGCACGCAGAGATGACTGCAGTTCGGGTTCGGGGGAGGGCCGGGGGGGCAGGGGGGGGAGGGGGGTGGTGCCCTCCAGCTCGGAACCTACCGTCGAGGTCTGTGTCAAAATCTGAATATCGACGTTTCGGGCTTTGGGGAGTCAACACCAAGGTAGGCATGAAGCACCTTCCTTGATTTTTTGCAGCTTGGTTCCCTCAATAGACCCAATGAAAACGTGAATCATATTGAGGCAAGCCCAAAGTCTAAATCTGAAAAGATCCGCCCAAGCCTTCATCCTAGAGCCTTTCGAAGCTCTTGGGGTTTAGGGCTTAGAAGGTTAAGCACCTCGTGTGACCTACTTTGCGCTACTTTGCCCACAGAGGTTAGGGGTTATGTGAGTGAAGTACACCCCAAACCCTAAACCTGGGTCCTTGTTGGTTATCATTTTACATTGTTGTCCTATTAGACTCCCAATAATAAGGAAAATGATAAATATAACCCCAACAAGGCAGCAGAAACCCTGAACGCTGAGCCAGTGAGTGTTAGAATCGCCTGCGCTTCACTGGCGTGTCTGCGGCTATTTCGCAGCTACGAGTGCCAACGCCAGAACCTTAAGCCCGCAATCCCCAAATGTCGTGAACACCGCCTCAACGAATCAGATTGGGTTCGGATCTGGGCAGGGCCCAGCGACTTGAAGGTTCATGATTTCTTTTAGGCAGGATGAGAAGCATGGTAACCATAATAACCTGATTGAAGGATATCTTATAGCATGCAATTACAACATTTATCTAGGGATATCTTCTAGCTCTCCTTCTAACTATCCGTGAACCTCCAAGTAGGTGGCTGAGGGCCTCTAAGGGCCCCAACCCCTCAACCCTGAACCCTAAACCCTCGACCCTAAACCCTAAAACCTAAACCTCGTAACTCCTCTTAAAGGTCAGGGGCGAGGACAGAGGCGACTACGAAACGCTGAAAGTACTGGAGAGGCGGGGACGCCGCCGGGTCGCCCCCAGACCCTAAACCCTAAACCCTAAACCCTAAACCCTAAATCCTAAACCAAAACCCCAGAAGAGACTAAGTTCTGGGGAGCAGGTGCAAGTCTTACTTTCCTGTGGGGTTTGAAGGGACAGCATGTTGAGAACCCCGGCAGCCACCCTAAACCCTAAACCCTAAACCCTAAACCCTAAACCCTAAACCCTAAACCCTAAACCCCAAACCCTAAACCCTAAACCACTTTTACATACTTGGAGCTGCCCTTGTGGCCCCGTTATAATTATACGATGATACTCCCCCCCCCCCCCAAAAAAAAAAGAAAACAACATCTAATTATTAAGGCATGAACCTGAAAGTTGGGTCACCTCAAAAGTCTGGTCGCTGGTCAGGGAGGATCGTGTTAACACTGCAGGGCAACTATGAATCATGCCGGGCATCTTGAACTGAGTAAGGGGTTCCCATTTTGCCATTTTAGTGAACTGGCCTTCTGATCTATATTTGCTACAGGATCTTAGTATGAATCCTAAGTATGAATCAGACCTATCGGTTCTTGGAAGGAGGGGCGAAGGCGGGTTCGGGGTTTAGGGGTTTACATTCGGGTTTTGTGGTTTAAGGTTCACAGGCTTAAGGGTTTAGGTCACTGGGAAGGCTGCAAAATGCTTTGGCCTGACAACGGCAGGTACAATCCACGAAGTGAACCGCAAGGGGGCTACTTGAGGGTGGAACGGCGCCTTTGCCTTGCAGTCAGGCGTTGTTGTTTAAACCTACATGGAGCCGTGTTCTAAATCGCCACGCACCCTCAGCCCGAAAACCCTCCAAGCGCCAACACGTTAGGCCCACGGCCTCGCCCATTCGCCACCCACCTTCTCGGCACCATCCAAGGAACGTGAAGGTGCAGGTGTCAGTGTCGAGCCGAAGCTCAGCAGAGGAGGGGACAGGGGTTGGGGTTTAGGGGTTTAGGGTTTAGGGTTTAGGGTTTAGGGTTGAAGGTTTAGGGTTTTAGGGTTTAGGGTTTAGGGTTTAGGGCTAGGGGTTTAGATCGGGCTGCGCTTGACCGCGTATTCTCCTCAACCCCAAAAAGCCTATGATCCACATGTTTTGGGTTCTTTTTGCTGGCTTAAACAATAAACATCGTAAACCCTATGCTTAAAGCCCATAGCCGAGGCTTTCCTTGCCCGGGGCTCATTCGAGGTTTAGGGTTCAGGACTTGAACCCCTGACAACGCAACACAACCTAAAACCAGAAAGGTGCCAGTTCTCATTCTTAGTTTTACAGTTTGCAGGCCACTACGGCAGGCCATGCCGGAGCGGCAGGGCGTGCGAGACGCACCTCTGAAGGGTCGCCAAGCTTGGTCGCCAACTGTGCCTAAAATTTCCCTTGTCCAGATCCCACCACCCCCCCTTCTCTTTTGCAGGGAGGTAGCGGGGTGCCGTCGGTGGAAGCCGCCGGGCCCCTTACAACCCCCTTGTCCCCCCCTTGGCCCACGATCGTTTACGACCTGGCTCTGGTCAAGGAGGGTCGTATGGCAAAGTCGTTTTCGGAGTTTTTACCCCCGTGGGGCCGAAACATGCTTCAAACTCCAAGCTAGAGTTGTGCTCTTCTGGAATTTCCGGCGGTTCGGCAGATTTGCAGGCTGGCGCCTTGCCACGGCCGACATGAAACCTATGTGCCAAACGATGTGCACACTTAGTAGTGGAGTACGTAGGTGCCCATTTTAGCTTTTTCGGACGGGGATATGCTTGTAGACCTTTTTGGGGGTACTAGAATTCGGACCCCTATGTAATCCCTTTTTTACTGGACGAAACTAGGCACATGTGGAGCTGCACCCCCCCCCCCTTCGCCCCAACGTAAAGCCTCCGGCTCAAGACGCAAGATGGTCAAGTCCTCCCGACACATCCCAGCCTTAGACAAGAGCTCGGAACTGCAACTTATGACTGATCCCTATGCTACTTACTTGTACTGAGGCCAGTATTATCAGTATTGTCATATTGGTATCGGTATTCTTGGTAGTAGTAGTTGTTATTGCTTGTAATTATTCATGATTGCTTGGTATTGTTAGCTACTATTTGTTACTATTTTGTTATTATGTGTTGTCTTCAGCATGAGGAGGCCGTGCCACGCTTTCGAGGAAACTTGTGAGTTCATCAAAGTATGTCGAGGCGCCCAGCTTTCCCTCTACTCTGCAGCCCATCTTCCATGAACGCATGAAGCTCCCAGACATCCTCATGCCCCATAGCGAAGATCCCATGCGAGCACGCCTCTGCATGAATAGAAACATCTTGCAGGTGCCCCTGCTCCTGACCCCAACCCATGAACCACCAAGCCCCTGGGACCCTAAACCCTAGACCCTAAACCCGAAACCCTGAAACCCTGAAACCCTGAAACCCTGAAACCCTGAACCCTGAACCCTAAACCCTAAAAACCCTAAACCCTTAAACCCTAAAACCCTAAACCCTAAACCCTTGCACATGTTAAAGGCATCCTGAGCCTGCGTCTTTGAGAGAGGTTTGGAACGCCTACACATGCGACTACATGTATGGCAGTCTGGTGGCAGTTGGGTGGTTTAGGGTTTAGGAGTTTAGGAGTTTAGGAATTTAGGGTTTAGGGTTTAGGGTTGAGGGTTGTAGCCTAAACCTACACCACGGCCTCTTATCCCTAAAGCTGGCGTTCAGGATTTTGGGGATTTGTGGCTCGGGGGCTGTTGCGTTGCCCTTGAATATTTGTGCTTGGGTTTAGGGTAGGGTTTAGGGTTTAGGGTTTAGGGTTTAGGGTTTAGGGTTTAGGGTTTAGGGTTTAGGGTTTAGGGTTTAGGGTTTAGGGTTTAGGGTTTGGGTGGGGAATTCCTCACAAACTACACTCAAACTACACCCCCCCCCCCCCCCAATGCTTGAACTCATCTCTGAGACCTGAACCTCAATTGCGGCTCTAGAGATGCTAAACCCTAAACACTAAACCCTAAGCCCTAAACCCTATACACCTTCAAAATGAACTTTGACAGAGCCGTGCAAGTGACCAGCAGATAAATCCTCATATGACGCAGGGTTTATATTACCGTTGCTGTTCTTGGTGAGTGTCCATAGGGTTCCTGATGGAGTTTGGCGACCTTTTGGGATACCTTTTGGGATACCTCTGCCCAAATTATTGCGACGGAAACGACGGAAAAATTGAAATTAAGAAAATTAGCGACGCAACGACGGAAAAATAAATAGCAGGAAATAAGCCTGACAAGCACATACCCTGAACCCTAAACCTCGAAGCGTCCTTGGAGGGGGGTGTTGGTGGGGTGATTACCAACTACTTCGATTGGTTGAGGTTTGGGGGCACCCCCCCCCACCCATCCCGCCCCTCCTGGCCAGGGCCCATTGCTTGGGGGCTGCCCCCCCACCCACCCCGCCCTCCTGGCCGGGAACCCAGGGTTGGTCCCGAGTAGTTTTTAATCCTTCCCCCGAATACTAAAACCCCATCGGGGTGCAAAACCCTAAAACCTGAAATCCGAAGCCTAAAAACCGAGAGTACAGGGTTTTGGGTTTGGGGTTTAAACTTTAGGGCTCAGTTAGGGTTTAGCCTCAAACCCTAATTAACCTGTCTGAGCTTGAGCCCTAAACCCTGAAAATCCTATCCCGAACCCTAATGGCTGGCTCAACTCAAGGGCGGGGAACCCAGGGGTGAAGGCAACGAACCAGAATGAATCGGCAGCTAATTCGCTTGGGTGGCTCATTCGCTTGGGGGGTGGGTTTCCTGCCTTTTGTTCTTTAGGCTTTAGGTGTGCGACGGAACCAAATTAGCGAGATTTAGCTGCGACGTAAAAAGCGGAATAAAGGTATCGGGTTCAGATTTAGCGACGACGGAAAATCCAAAACAATTAGTGTGAATTATTATAAATTGTGCAGATACCTTGGGGGATACCATTAAACCCTAAGCCCTAAGCCCTAAACCCTAAACCTTAAACCCTACATTAACAAAAACAAAAAAAACACTTCACGTTACGCCTGTGCCTAGGATGGCTGGTCGGTGCTTCAGGCGAGCGCAAGGAACCCGGCGGTTGGCTCCCCGTGGCCGCTCGACGGTTTGGCCACGCCTGTTGGGGTTTAGGGTTTAGGGTTTAGGGTTTAGGGTTTAGGGTAAACACAAATACCCTACACCCCATAAACCCTAAGCCAATCCTAAGCCCATCCCGAACTCTGAGGATGTGCTCTACGGAAAAGCCAGTTCTGCCCACTCCGCGTCGTCCGGGGCATCGCGCAGCCAGCGAGAGAGTCGTATTTGGCACTCTTGAGGACTTGGGGGTGTGGGGTTCAGGGGGTTCAGGGTTTAGGGTAAACCCTAAACCCTAAACCCTAAACCCTAAACCCTAAACCCTAAACCCTAAACCCTAAACCCTAAACCCTCAAGTTCAGCGTTTAGGGTTCGTTGGTCTTCGGGTTTCTCATGGGACTCGACCTTGGACCCCTGAGGTTGTAATCTTGGGTTTGGGGCCGTTTTTTTGCGGGTCCCTTTAAGGGAATATATGGGCCACATTCGGAGTATATTAAGGGACCTCTTATGGGTACATTTTTTGCGGGTCCTTAAAGGGAATATATGGGCCACATGCGGAGTATTTTAGGGAGCCTCTTATGGGTACATCCTTGGGGGTTTCGAGTCTGAATCCCTT
This sequence comes from Symbiodinium natans, assembly GCA_905221605.1. Taxonomy (NCBI): domain Eukaryota; class Dinophyceae; order Suessiales; family Symbiodiniaceae; genus Symbiodinium; species Symbiodinium natans. The sequence goes on along the minus strand of CAJNDS010002116.1, from coordinate 26,995 downwards.
GAGTGTCTGGTGCGGGCAGAGTGGTTCGGACCTGCTGTATGCAGCTTCTCTGAGAGATTCTGTCGGGGGTAGGTTTAAGCAAGTGGGCTTGGGGTTTAAGGTTTGGAGCCCGCGCCAAATGCACAGGACGCCAGTCCGTGGCAAAGAGACCTGCTGGCACGCTGCTGACGCGACATGGAACCTGAACAAGGACTAGACTAGGTAGGCCCTTGTCGACCAGCTCTAAACCTCATATTCTTTAAGCCATAACGTTTTTCATTTTCCTTCCTTGTGTCTCGTAGGACCTTACTTATAGGAACCCTCTGAACCCTAAACCCTTAGCCCCGAACCTTACTTGGGAATGGTCTTCAGGGCCAACCTAGAATCGGTGAACGGTTCACCACACATCGTACAGCACTGAGAAAGTGTCTCAGCTTGAACTGACTCCCCTTTCCCCATCTGCTTGCAGAAAAGGCTTATCCCGGTGGAGTGGTTGCTTCGATACCTAACCTACAAGATGCATCAACATACCTTCGGGTTTGGGGGCTGGGTGCCTAGCAAAGGTAGACGTTAGATGAGCTCGAAGGGACGCCTCCATGCTAGAATCAGAATCGCTGCTCCTTACGCGCCAAAGGATCTTGCCCACAAAATCTTGAGGCGTGGTCTAAACCCTGGACCCTAAACCCTAAACGTTTGTGGACCAAGCAATCCCAAAACTGGCGCTGGCATAACCCAGGCTGCTATAGACCCTGGACCCTAAACCCGACATCCTAAACCCCCAAAACCCTACAAACCCTAAAGTCCTTTCAACCCTATCAAGCAAGAACGTTGTTTGTCTGCTTGTATCTGTAGTTAAGTTTCGCGCCGCCCTCAGAAGTGGCTGTGGTATGACCTGGCGAGTTGGGAGTGCTTGCTTGTTTTTGTTTAGGGTTTAGGTTTTGAACCCTAAACCCTAAACCCTAAACCCTAAACCCTAAACCCTAAACCCTAAACCCTAAACCCTAAACCCTAAACCCTAAACCCTTTCAAGGTTTTTACAACATATCGAAACTGTTTTGGATCAAACCTTGGTTCAAAAACGGGCCATGAACCCTTGGAGGACTTACGACCCTAGGAGGTTGGGGGTTTCCCTAGACCCCACACAGTTTAGGGTGTAGAATGTTTTGGAATAAAGTCTGGAGAGGATCAACCCTCAAGTCTCAACAATCAAGCCTCAACCCTTAACCCCTAACCCCTAACCGTTAACCCCTAACCCCTAACCCCTAAACCCTAAACCCTGAACCCTAAACCCTAAACCCTAAACCCTAAACCCTAAACCCTAAACCCTAAACCCTAAACCCTAAACCCTAAACCCTAAACCCTAAACCCTAGACACCACACCTAGGCCCATACTGGGAGCTCTTAGGTTCGCTCCAGGCGGCTTGTGGTGTTGGGGTTTAGGGTTTAGGGTTTAGGGTTTAGGGTTTAGGGTTTCGGGTTTCGGGTATCGGGTATGTCTGAAAGCTGGGGTTTCCAGGTTGCCCTAAACCCTAAGCCCTGAACCCTAAACCCTTAAACCCTTAAACCCTTGAACCCTTAAACCCTTAAACCCTTAAACCCTTGAACCCTTAGACCCTTAAACCCTTAAAACAAACCTTAAACCCTTAAACCCTTACACCCTTAAACCCTTAAGCCCCTAAACCCTAAACCCAAGTTATCCCAAGGCCTGACACCCTAAGCGCAAGTCGGCCAGGTAGCAAGCTCCCCTTGACGCTGAGCACAGACGAGGTGGCTTAAGCGGGATTTAGGGTTTAGGGCTAGAAGGTTTGGGGTTTGGGGTTTAGGGTTTAGGGTTTAGGGTTTAGGGTTTAGAAGGTTTGGGGTTTAGGGTTTAGGGTTTAGGGTTTCGGAGTGAGAGCTTCGGGCTTCGGGGTGCTTCTGGGGCTACATAAGGGCTTGCACACAAGGCTCTATTCAGGGCTTCGGGTTTAGAGTTTCGGGTTTAGGGTTTAGGGTTTAGGGCCTCCCTCAACGCCGGCCTTCGCTTCAGAATCCAGCAGTCCGGTAGTGTGGGGCCACTGTATGGAGCTTTGCAAGTTGGGGGGTGGAAGTGTTGTGCAAACTTTCGACTACACCCCCAACCTTCAATCCCAAAACTTCAATCCACCCTAAACAAGCCGGGTTGTCTGGGACCCCAATGCCCATAAATCCAGCTTCTGTAGTTTGGGGTTTTGGGGCTTAGTTTGGGGGGTTTAGGGAAGTTCTACAGTTCCTGAAGATCTTGTTTATGCCTAGAAAGACCATTTTTCTCATTGTTTCGGTCTCTGCACAAGATGAACCACTCAACATCCCCGCTCTAATTCAAATCGGTGGGCCTGTCGGAAATCTGTCAGGTACATAGGGGTTTACGAAAATAGGGGACCCAACATATAGACCCCCAAAAAGTAGGATCCTAGTAGGATGCCTTGTAAACAGGACCCAATAAGGTACCCCTAATTTCGGAAACCCCCACATGCTGTTGCGGGTGACCTGCGAAGCTTGGCCCAGACTCTTAGAGTGAGGGTTGAGGGTTTAGGGTGTAGGGTATCGCCTCTTGCAGGCACGATTTGGAGGAGCCTGCCAGGATGTCAGCACAGGCCTTACCGCACCAGGGTCTGTGAGCGCTTGCTTGGTATTGCTGAGGTTTCAGGGTTTAGGTCGAGGGGGCCTGTAAGGCTTGGACAAAAGTTTATGCAGATGTCCAAACTTAGGCCTTCCTGAAACCCTAAATGCCGAGGAGGCTGTCAGAAGGCGTGCCTAAGGTCTAAACTCTCGTAAGTAAGGGTGTAGGTTTCAGGGTTTAGCGTTTATAGCCCGAAACCCTATACCTGAACTGCGCACTCCTTCCTTAGGGTAGGGTTTAGGGTTTAGGGTTTGGGGTTTGGGGTTTGGGGTTTAAGGTTTGGGGTTTGGGGTTTGGGGTTTAGGGTTTAGGGTTTAGGGTTTAGGGTGAAAAGAGAAGCTGCCCAAATCAAGCAGATGCGTTTAGGGTCTAGGGTTTAGGGTTTTGGGTTTGGGGTTTAGGGTTGGAGCCCTACACCCCCGCCTTCCCACCGCCAGGTCCATCCCTGGATGCATCGGGTGCTCCGAAGCTCCTTCTTAGCTTTCTGCCCCCCAGGCCGGCTTGGGTAAGTCGGAGGGTTCAGGGTTTGGGGCTCAGGGTGTGGGATGGCCCTTGCCTCCCTCTTACCCAGTTGAAGGTTCAGGGTTTAGGGTTTGGGGTTTAAGGTTTAGGGTTCAGGGTTTAGGGTTCAGGCTTTGGGGTTTAGGGTTCAGGGTACTTGCAGATTCGTGGGTAGTTCTAGGTGGGTTGAGAAGTAGGGTAGTTCGACTTCTGACTGGCTATAGCTTTATTCCCTAGAACCCTCCTCAGAGCGCCGCATGGACCTTCAAGTGTGGGTTGTTAGATCTCAGGCCACGACTCGCTGAGTTGAGAGGCCTTGTTTTGGACTTCCTTTTTGAAATGCGAATAACTCTACTTTTCCCTACTTCTTTCTGCCTACGCATGGCCTGGGGGACTCGTGTCTGTGTGTGTGAGAGAGAGAACCAACCTGCACCCCACCTGGACCCTAAACCCTAAACCCTAAACCCAAAACCCCCAGAAGCTGGCTGATGATCCTCCTGCGCGCGTCGCGAAATCCCTGAGCCATCCAATAACTCGTCCAAACTCGTCCAATATGGGGCGTTCATAAATTTCAATCAGGGGATACCATTAGTAATTATTCCGACCCCTATATTAGAATCGTCTCCCTTTTCGCGACCGTACTGAGCCCGCACGTCCCCTTGCGGATTTTGGTTCAGTGTGTGGATAGGGTTTGGGGTCGGCTTGGCTGATGTTTACGCTCTCCCATGCCCCCCCTTCCCTCCCCCACCCCCCCCCTCCCACACACACCACCACATTTAACCGAAACCCTAAACCCTAAACCCTTAACCCTTAACCCTTAACCCTTTGAGGACTGGTCTAGTCTTCCAACTACCGGGTGACGGTCCGGCGGCGACAATCGACGCCCTGAAGGGGGCATAGAGGTGGGAGCTTCAGGAGAAATTAGGGTTCAGGGTTTAGGGTTTAGGGTTTAGGGTTCAGGGTTAGGGTTGAAGGAAAGCCCACGCCATAAACACCAGCCCTACATGAAGACGCGGGGACCGAAGTTGGTTATGACCAGCCATAGCTATAGCAGTTTGGTTTATAGCATGTACCCCTGAACCTCCAAGCAAGCTCTACGCCCTGAACCTAACCCTTCCCATGCCTTATCGGACGGGGTTTAGGGCTTATCCTCAGTGGACAGAGGCCGTCGTCCCAGGGTACCAAGATCACAACCTTTCCAAAAGCAAGACCCTACAGTCCCCCTTTACACCATACAACCCCGAAACCGCTAGGCCCTGTAGCATGCCCTTGACATTTCCTAAGCCCTAGCGCGCTTCTTTCAGAAGCCCACAACAGGCTCCTCCCAAAAATGAGCGCCAGCCCTACTGACCCGTCGAACCACATCCTGAGATCCAAGCGCCAGAGTCCAAACTCCTATTCTTGAGTCTCTTGGAATCTTTCTGGACCCCAGCTACCTGATAAACCATGTCTAGCGCCCTCTGGGGCTCTGCATATCGCCTTCTAGGACTCTGCATATCGGGGGGGCCTCTGGGCGGCTTCAGCTAAGAAACCCCAAAGCTCCTGAACCCAAACTGTGAGATTCGAAGTAAGCCTGCTGGGAGGGTGCGTTGAAACAATGCAGGGCTCTGTTTTTGACCTGGGGTCGAAAGAGAGAGTCGTTGCGAGGTTCTTTGCACAGCAGAGAAACGCCCTGACAGTCTTCGTAGGGAAATTTGGGAGTAGGTATGGCCCAAAATAGCCCTTCAACAAGGGGAAGACTGTATGGGCCAAAAAGGTATTGAGGCACTAAGCTTCGAGAAGCTTGCAGAACCCAATCTTGAAAGCCAGAGGAACATTGTATTTTAGCTACCTACCATGTTTTTGATTGGGGCATTTGCCCCCAGCCATAGCTACACGAAACTCTCCGCACCCAGAGTAAAACCACAACCGAACTCAACTGCAAGCCTGACCTTGTTTATGGTTTAGGGTTTAGGGGTTTAGGTCCAAATATAGGTTGATGAGTTGAAGTAATGGGGCATGATGTGTCTGGGGGCTTAGCGGCAGGGGCTTAGGTTCCAGGGCTATTGAGGCCCTAAACACCCAACACTAAACCTTAACCCTGGCTCTAGGTTCATGCCCGGGCGGATGGTCTGAGAGAAACACGACGTTTTCGTGCCAAGGGCTTATCGGGGAAGCCTTTTCATTCCCCTTAACCCTGAATCCTCATCGTCTCAAATCCTCAAACCCTAAACCCTAAACCCCGCAACTCCAAATTATCCCGAGAACTCTCACGAGTTTGACGTACCCAGCCTCAGCGACCGGAGCCTCGTGCGCGTGAGCGCAAGCTTTTCCTTGCGTGGGCACATTAGCTCAGAAAAGTTGCGGCGGTCAGCCTTGAAACAGAAGGGTTTAGGGTTTAGAGTTTGGGGTTTGGGGTTTAGGGTTTAGGTTTAGGGTTTGGAGTCTGAAACTTAAATGGCTTTGGGTTTGGGCCGGTTTACCTTTCATGAAAGGGGTTGGTCAGGCAGTTCTGAGTTGAGGGTTCCAGGGAGTTCTCCAATTAAACAGTTGGGTCTTTGGGTTGTGGTGTTTCTTGGAGATGCACCGTGGCTTCGGGTGTTGAAGGTCAGAAAGAAGACCCAACTTAAGCATCTGCCCCTGTTCCTGTCAACTTCCTCCTGGGATCCTAACCTTGATTTCAGAAAGGGGAACTCTGTAATGTAGGGGCCTTAATAATTAGAATAGGGTTTTGGGGGGTTATTATGGTACAACAAAAAAAAGGGGCCACAAGGGAAGACCATTCGCAATGATCCCGACCCCTATATAGTCGGCAGAGTACAAGGGTTGAAGGCTCAAGAGCCTAGTGCACTAGTGCACCTTTTCGCGTGACCGCCGCAAAATGTTCTTCCGGTCTCATTTTAGAGAGGCCGTGGCCAGCTGGCGAAAAGCGCCTTCAGGGCCCCACGGCTTCCGCGATTTCTTCAGAACCGCACACTGCTCCCGCACACGGCGGAGTTGCAGCACCTTTCCGCAAGTCGACACGCTTGTTGTTTAGGTGGACAACCTCAGAAGTCCGAAGCGTAGGATGCTTTCCCCACAGAAGCTCGGCTTAAACATGGAAAGTCCAGTATTCTTTTGTTCAGGGAACAACCCAGCTCCATGCCCATTCCCGAAGCCCTAAACCCCGCTAAACCCCTATGAACCCCTACTAACCCTAAACCCTAAACCCTGGTCACGTCTTGCCCACCGCCGCCCTCTCCCTTGTCACTGCACAAGGGGGACACCAAAGGCCCTCGAAAGCACGGAATGACACCCTCCGACGCATGGGGGACCAAATGAGCTCGAGAATTGGCTTCGAACCTCCCATGTTTGGCTCTCATCAGGTTTAGGGTTTAGGGTTTAGGGTTTAAGGCTTTGGGCTTTGGGTTTAGGGTTTAGGGTTTAGGTTGCATCATCAACCCCTTCCGGGCTCATCATTAGTCCCCAAGGCACAGGGCCGCATCACGTTGCTTGAGAACCCGACCGCTCGTGAAAAGTGTGGCCGGGAGTTGGCAGTTCGGCGGTTGTTAGGCTTCGTAGGGGTTTGCAGTTTAGGGTTTAGGGTTTAGGGTTTAGGGTTCAGGGTTTAGGGTTTAGGGTTTAGGGGTTTAGTTGTTTTTTGATTCTTTGTGGGGTTTAGGGTTTAGGCTTCAGGGCTCAGGGTTTCAAAGTTTCAGGTTTTCAGGGCTTTAAAGGGTTCCCAGAGTTTAGGGTTTCAGGGTGTCTTTGAGGCTTCAGGGTATTGGGGTTTGGGGGTTTAGGGTTGGGCCATCCACCCCCTCGGACATGCCTGGAGGCTCAGAACCAAAACCTCCCCCAAGACGAGGGTTCAGGGTTTAGGCCCTAAAGCCCGAACTTTTCCAGGCCAATCGAAAGCCTTATCTGAGATCTAGACCCCCGGCCTCAGGCTTACAGCTTCACTTGAAGAAGGTAGGGTAGGGGGAGGGGGTCGGGAGTAGGGGGTCTAGGGACAGGGCGTGGCGGGTAGTAGGGCGCAGGGCGCTAACGGTTTAGGATCTCGAAGGTTGTGCAGAGATGAGAAAAAAGCCACTGGTTTCGGGTTTATGGCCTGCCTATACTGGTTTGGGGCTGGAGTTTTTGAGTTTAGCGTTCTGGCTGCTGGCTCGCGATTGATTCTTCGGGTCACAGGTGTATAGGGCCCATAGAATTCTGGGAGGCCTGAAATCCTGAATGCCTTTAGGGGGTAGGGTGTGGGGTATAGCGTTTTGGGGTTTAGGGTTTAGGGTTTAGGGTTTAGGAAGGATCCTAGATCCTCCATCGCTTGCTGTTGGCCCCAGCGTTGTGCGCCGCTCCGGCCTTTGCCCGTTACGCAGAGGCTCCGGCCTAGGCGAGACCAGGGAGGGCAGCGGGGGGAGGGGGAGGGTCGGGGTTGAGGGGTTTTTAATCCCCGGTGACTAAACCCTAAAAACCCTAAGAAAACCTTTCAACCCCTGCACCCTTTCTGTGAAATCAATTGGGCTGAAGGTTTGCGGGCGATTTTTCCGGATGACTGGAAGCAGTCGGGTCTTGTATTGGCTAAGTTACCTGCAGAATGAACCTTAAGTCCGTGCTCCCAAACCCTCAGCCCTAAACCCCTAAGCCCTACATTCCAACCAGCATCCAAGTCGTGGGTTTAGGTGCCCTCCGCCTCCTCCTCCAAACCCTAAACCCCAAACCCCAAACCCTAAACCCCAAACCCTAAACCTGAAGCCCTAAACCCCAAACCCCAAACCCTAAACCCTAAACCCCAAACCCTGAGCCTCTTTTTGAGACACTCTGAGGTGTGAGCCTTTTGCCCACCATGCCACACCTAGAGACTGAGATGAAGCTGGACTTCAAGGAGCCCGTAGGGGGTGTTAGGGGTTTAGGGTTTAGGGTTTTCGTGTTTTAGGGGTTTGGGGGGTTTTTGTAGGGTTTTAGTTTTTTTCTTCTTTTTTTTCGGGGGGTTTAGGGGGTTTAGGGTTTAGGGAGATGAAGCTGGGCTTCAAGGAGCCCATTAGTCAGGGTGTAGAGGATTTAGGTTTTAGGGTTTAGGGTTTCGGGTTTTGGGTTTTGGGTTTTGGGGGGCGTGGTAGGGGTTGAGGGGTTCCAGAAGTTTTACGGGTTTTAAGGGACTTGGGGGGTATTAGGGTGTTAGGGGTCTTAGGGGTTTTACGGGTTTTGCGAGTTTAGTGGCTTTACAGGTTTTAGGGGTTTTAGGGGCTTGGGCGGTTTTGTAAGGTTTTAGGGTTTTGGGGGGGTTTTAGGGGGTTTCAGGGGGCGTTACGGGGTTTTAGGTGTTTTGAGGGGGTTTTACGCGGTTTTAGGGGTTGTGGGTTTTAGGGGTTTTTGGGGGGCTTGGTTTTAGGGGGGTTAGGGGGTTTTACGCGGTTTTAGCGGGTTTTAGGGGGTTTTGGTGTTTTTAGGGGTTTTAAGGGTTTAGGGAGGCCCGTTGTTAGGGTGCAGGGCTTAGGGTAAAAAGGTTCGAGGACGTGAGGATTTGGCGCTTGAGGGGGGGGGGGGTTTCAGGCGGGGCTTGGCAGAATAGGGCTTGGTGAATGGAGTGCTTAGCTATAGGGCTTCGAGATTCATTTTCACGGGTAGATCTCAATGGCTTCAAGGCATTAGGGTTTAGGGTTTAGGTTTTGGAGTTTAGGGTTATTAGGCTGTGTTTGCTCTTGGTAAGGAGTCAGGGGGTTCTGTACCCCAAACCGCGGTTCCTGGCGGACTCTGGCGGTAAGAAGTAGGGTTTAGGGTTTAGGGTTTCAGGTTGAGGGTCGAGGGCGAGGTTTTTTCTAAGTAGGGTCCTGTACGCCTTCTCTCTAGGGTACTTATATGGCCCCCACAATCGGGGACCTAAACTCTAAGACCCAATACCCAAAACCCCAAACCTAGCGATAGCTTCTGGCTCTTCCTGGGGCGCTGGTTCACAAACCGGTACCACTATAATCCTGCAGGGTACATGGCTCATACTTTTTTGATTTTAGAACAAACCATCCGAGACCTTTTGGCTTCAGCGACTTCAAACTTAGGGGATCTCCAGCCTGTTGAGTAGTGATCCATGGGTGGCTGAGCGCCGGAGCCCTTGAACCGTATAGGGTTTAGGGTTTCGGGCACTAAGCCCTAAACACCCAGCCGTTTCAGCTGCAAGCAGGTATTCAGAACTGACCCTATACGGAACTAGATCGTCAAATATTCGGAACACCTTCACATGACGCTAACGCCCTATAGCCTGAACGTGAAACCCTCGGGCATACTTTGCACATGGCAGGCTGACAGTCTAGGGGAAGTTACATGGTTCCTTTAAAGGGTTCTGAAATATGGGCCCTTGGGGTATATATTCCCCAAAATGCAATCACCCTGAACCCTAAACCCTAAACTCTCAACCCTAAACCCAAATCCCTAAACCCTAAACCCCAAACCCTGAGTGACAGGATGTCCTGATTCGGCCGAAGAGGTCTGCGCTAGCGAGTCGGGCCCAGGCATGCAGATTATACCGGGGGACGAACCGACTGAACCTTAGAAGCTCACATGTAGATGCCCTAGGCTTTGTCATAGTGGGGTGTAACATTTTACATTTTCAAGGGTACTTAAAACTAAATAATGAATAGAAATTTAAGTCTTCCCTAAACCCTAAACCCTAAACCCTAAACCCTAAACCCTAAACCCTAAACCCTAAACCCTAACCATGATTTGGTATGCCGCCTGATTTCCCTGAACCACAGGGCTCTTGGTCACAACAGTATGATGTCATGCTCCAACTTCGCTCGACCCGAACCAGTTCCCCCAGAGACCCGACTGGATTTCGGTTTTGAACCTGGGTTTAGGGTTCAGGGTCAGGCTTGCAGACCCGAAACGCCGATGCCATTGCAGCATTTGTATCTGTATCTGTACCATTCATATGTATCTGCATATGTAGATGTATAGGTATATGTATATGTATATGCATAGGTATGTATGATGGTGATCAGGATGATTGTGGACATCTTTTTGGTGAGGGGAGGGTTCCTTGAGCTAGTCCTCCAAAAGGTGCATGGAGGATCCAAAAGATCTCAACGCTAAAGAATCCCTAGGATGCCCAGTAGTACCCTTATTCCCTTTTTGGGGGGGTTTAGGTTCCCTTATAAACCCCTTTAAGCAAAAAAGGGCACCCTTTTTAAGCCCAGGATACTGGGCAGCTCCCTAATATGCCGGTGAGAGGCCTTGGTGGTCCCCTTTTTTTGGGAAGCCTTTTCTTGGAAGGTCCAAGACTGGGGACCTCCCTTCCTGAAGCTATCCAAAAACCTCATCTCTTCACCCTGTTTCCCTGGAGGTCTCCATCGAAAGGGAGTTTGTGTTCCCGAACTCGAAGCAGGCCTTGCGAGAATGCAAGGTGTTTCGAGGGCTTGCGCGCGTTCGCGGTAGGGCTAAACCCTAAACCCTAAACCCTAAACCCTAAACCCTAAACCCTAAACCCTAAACCCTAAACCCTAAACCCTAAACCCTAAACCCTAAACCCTAAACCCTAAACCCTAAACCCTAAACCCTAAACCCTAACCCTGGAAGTCAACTTTGAGCTGCTAGGAGCTCCACAGCATTGAGGGCTGCTTCGGCATGGCCTCAGAAAGGTTCACCACTAGGGAGTGCTTGCCCCTAATAGTAGAAGAGGGTAGTTCTCCAGATTCGGATCCTTTTTGGGGTCCCCTGTATCGTACGGCACCCCTGAAAAGAAGTTGGGTGTGCCCCAGCCTCAAACCCCAAGCCCAAAAGCCCTCCGTCATACACACCTGTGTTGGCCCCCAGACCCAACCGCGACATCGAAGCGGGAATTGACACCCTAACTCGTAGGGTAGCTACATGGCCTCTAGCCTTTACTTGGGGAACCCTTATAAAAACAGTGAGGGTGACCATACAAAGGGACCATTTAACTTCCCTTCAGACTAGCAGACTGCAATTTGGGTGGAGGCCGCTGCACGCGGGAGTGGACTCCGCACTTGGGTGGTAGGCATCAGGGTTTAGGGTTCAGGGTCTGAGTCCCAAACCGCAGAAGATTGCTTGCAGACCTGGAATGGCTGCCCCATCATAGCAGCCAACATGGACACGGTCGGCACGTTCGAGGCACGTTGGGGCACGAGGGGGCGCTTGACTGTTTCGAGCCCTGAGCCCCAAGCCCTATAACCAGCCTAAACCCTAAGTCATGGCCCCCTAGCAGCTCTGAGCATAGTGAGGGGGGGGCATCTACAAACAGCTACCGACTCTGATAACTATGGGGGAAAACCCTAACTCCTAACCCCTACCCTACAGAGTGGCAACAAAGCCTCGTAGGCCCTCTGAACATCTTTTTTCAAAGCGAGTAGGCCCCTGAAGAACGGAGCAGGTGGCGCAGGTTCTTGCGCAGAGGAAATGCCCGGGCCTTAGGTGAGCAACCGGGTTTTCATTTTCGGGTGTTGGGTTTCGAGGTTTCAGGGCTTTAGGGTTTAGGGTTTAGGGTTTAGAGGTTTCAGGGTTTTAGGGTTTAGAGTTTAGAGGTTTAGGGTTGGCAGGGTTCAGGATTTAGGGATGAAGGCAACACTGATCCTGGCTGAATCAACCTGAATGAACCCCAATAAGCCCAAAGCTTTAAGCCGTTTCGAGTTGAGAGGTCAAGGTTTGCGGCTAAGGGGTTAGGTCTCAGGGGGTTTCAGGAAGGCTTATTAGAGCCTGAGTCTTTCAGAAGCTCAGGGTTCAGGGTTCAGGGTTTAAGGGCTATCCTCGTTCCTCAGAAAGAAAGGTGTGACCGCCATCCACAAGCACTACACAGTCGAGGAGTGGAAGAAGTGGGCGGAAGGCTGGCTAAGCCCGAATAGCCCTCAACCCTGAACCCTGCCTAGAAGCCCCAAACCCAGAGAGCCCTCAACCCTGAACCCTTAACCCTAAACCCCAAACCCAAATCCTTAACCCTTATCCCGAAACCCTTAACCACCCCTGAGTGAAGCGGCACTGGCGAGTCGTGGGTTTGGCTGTATGCAGGGCTTCCTGCACTGCGGCTGAGAGGGCCTCAGGCTTTCAGTGTCTGGGGTTGAGGGTTGAAGGGTTAGGGTTTAGGGTTTAGGGTTTAGGGTTTAGGGTTTAGGGTTTAGGGTTTAGGGTTTAGGGCTTAGGGTTTAGGGTTAGGGTTTAGGGTTTAGGGTTTAGGGTTTAGGGTTTAGGGTTTAGGGTTTAGGGTTTAGGGTTTAGGGTTTAGGGTTTAGGGTCTAAGTCGGCGTTGTCTTCTCTCCATGCGCAGCGAAGCTTCGTCCCGACCATGGCAGGCCCTGGGAAGGAGATCATGGACTACGTGGCGGTGAGCACCGGAATTATGCAGAAGGACCCCCCTGAACCCTAACAACCCCCCAACCCCACGCCTAGAAGCCCTAAACCGTACCCTAAACCCTAAACCCTAAACCCTAAACCCTAAACCCTAGAAGCAAGGACATGGACAAGCTTGCTGACATCATGAAAGCTGCAGGGGGACCCGGTGTGCGAAGCCCTCCCAGCCCGGTAAGCGCTGCAATATGGGTTTAGGGATGCGCGCGTAGGGTTTAGGGTTTAGGGTTTAAGGGTTTAGGGTTTAGGGTTTGGGGTTTAGGGTTTTGGGTGTATTTTGCCCACTACGACGGCTGTTGTTGATTGTTATGGTGCAGAGGTTAATTTTGGTATAGAAGCCCGAAAGCCCCGGCCCCAAAACCCAAACGTGACAGCCTCTCTAAGTATCTTGTGTGCCTTCTAAACCCTAATCCCTGAACCTTTAGCCTGTAATTAGGAGGAAGGCATGTGAGAGGTAGTTACCACAAGTATCACCACAAGATTACCTGACTAACCCCTACTGACCTACGTACATGGTGCTTTAAACCCGAAACCCCAAACTCTGAACCCCAAACCCTGAACCCCAAACCCTGAACCCTGAACCCTAGCTCAGCTGCCAATAAGGGCTCAGGGCTCCGCTTCCTGGCCAAGGGGGGCTATCTTGGGTAGCTAGATCGTGATAACGACATAAGGGGGTTGGAATGGCATAGCAGAAGATGAAGAAGGATTTGGGGTTGAGGGTTGAGGGTTGAGGGTTTAGGGTTTAGGGTTTAGGGTTTCGGGAACCCATTTCTGGCAGATCAGGTGCCCGCTGTGAGGATGATCTGCATTGACGTGGCCAATGGCTACTCCGAGGCACCGCATTCAAAGAGGGCATCCAGGATATGTGCGGGAAGGGTGTTCCAGACAGTAAAGTTTAGGGTTTAGGGTTTAGGCCCGTTGAGGGTTTAGGCATGAGGGGTTTAGGGTTTGTGTACCAAAATGAGATGGCATTCCCCTTGAGCAAAACGAACGCACCGGTACCGGAATTTGCGGCAAGGCCCATCTAGGGCCCTTTCGGGTTTAGGGTGCTGAGAGGTAGATCCTAAACCCGAAGAGCCCTTCAGCCACTGATGCAGGCTTTCGTGCAGTGCATCCGGGACGTGCGGAAGACCTACCCGCAGGCGTGGGATCTCACCCCAGAAATCATGAACCAGGGAGCCGAATCCTGAAGCACACCCCTAAACTCCAAGCCCTCAACTTGCCCTAAGCCCTACTCCAGATCGCCCTTCAACGCGAGGCCACCAAATCCCAACCAGCCCTCACCTAGGTTTAGGGTTTAGGGTTTAGGGTTTAGGGTTTAGGGTTTAGGGTTTAGGGTTTAGGGTTAAGAGGAGCCTGAGTCCACGTTTCGTATGAGGGGATCATCGACATAAGTGGCAGGAGCCCATGGAGATGGAATCATGGGATGTAATAAAACCGGTTCGATCAATGCCGATGCATAATCCCTTCCCCCTAATATTAAAGGCCCCCCCCCCCCCCCCCCCCCCCCCCCCCCCCCCCCCCCGCCTCCCCCCCCCCCCCATCCCGGGTAAAAACCGTCAAAGGGTTTTTAGTGTTAGGGGGGGTTCGTATCGTTTAAAAACCAGCCCGTCCTAACAGACAGCTCACAGACAGCTAAGTGCTGCGAAATGACCGGGAGTGACGGGAGGGCTTGGAGGGAAGGGAGGGAAGGGCGCTTCAGGATGTTGGTTGGTTTGAGGGTTTAGGGAAAACCTTAAGCCCTAAAGGTTTAGGTTTGGGAAAGGTTCATCTTTCTGCTTCAGGCCCCCTCTCTCTGGAGAGGTTTGAATACGGACAAGCACAGGATCGGGATTTTGGGCCAGGTTTCTTTTTTTCAGGGGGGTATTAATATTAGGGGGAAGGGATTATTCCCGACTGTTGCTCGATAAATTCGATAAAGTATTGCCAGCCGAGCTGACAGGTCACCATCATGGCGGGCAACGTTGTCACCAAGGTCTTGGACAAGCGTTAGCGGGGTTGCGCAGGTGAATTGTCAGGTCTCACCTACCCTTAAACCCCCTGAATAAGCCATAGTGCTTCAAGCCTTAGG
>CAJNDS010002116.1:0-10000 GCA_905221605.1 Symbiodinium natans | reverse complement strand
AGAGTGCAGGGTGCATTGGCTGTACAGTGTACAGGGTCTGTAGTTTGCAGGGTTTGTAGGGTTTGGGTATTTCAGGTTAAGGGCTTGGGGAACCCCCAAGCCCTAAGCGCAAAACTCAAACCGTGCGCAGGTAGGCATTGGCCCTGGAAGCGTGTGCACGACCCGGAAGCAGACAGGCGGGTCTAGGGTTTAGGATTTAGGGTTTAGGGTTTAGGGTTTAGGGTGGGTCGCACTGAGGAGGTTCGGCATTCGGCATTGGCCCGGACCTTTCTTGCATTTAAAGTGGTTCGACCAAGCCGAGCTCTTCAGATTATTTGGCACAGCAACCCGAAACCCTAAACCCCAAACCCTAACCCTAAACCCTAAACCCTAAACCCTACACCCTAAACCCTAAACCCTAAACCCTATAAACCCTAAACTCAGGATCCCTAGCAGCTCTCTCAGCTCGCACAGAGAGAAGCTGGCAGGCGTTGGCTACCCGCAGCTCTCCGCAGTGCTGGAGCGCCTTGTCTGCTGTGGGGCTGTCCGCTAGGGTTTAGGGTTTAGGGTTTAGGGTTTAGGGTTTAGGGTTTAGCGTTGAGCGTTTAGGGCTTAGGTTGTTTTTGCCCATGCTGTCAGAGAATGGTGTTGCAGGATCCATGGCGAGTTCAATGAAGGACCGTGAACCCTCAACCTTGGGACGTTCCCCTTTTACTCACAGTACTTAATAGGGATTGTAATCGGGGGGACTCTAATCCCTACTAAGGACTGCGAGTAAGGGGGAATGTCCCTAAACCCTAAACCCTAAACCCTAAACCCTAAACCCTTCTTCCTGAGTCGGCCTCAAGCGGTCCTTGACGTCGCACCTGAGGTGTGCCGACGCGGCGCATGGCCGGGTGCCCAGTCCATTCGGTTTAGGGTTGATTGTTTAGGATTTAGGGTTTAGGGTTTAGGGTTTAGGGTTTAGAGTTTCGGGTTTAGGGTTACTCTAAGCCCCAAACCCTAAACATGGAGCTTGAAAGCCCTATCGTTCAAATTTGAGGGAAAGTTATAAGCGCCTTGAAGCCCTGCATCTGAATCATTCCAAAAAACAGGCTTGACCGTAAACCCTAGACAGCCCCATGTAAAGCACTATAAAAACCTATGTAAACCCTAATATAGAAACCTAAACCCTAAACCCCGAGATTCCCTGAGGCGTACCACCTCAAACGCTTAGGTCTCGGCGGCCGAATCGTGTCCGACGGTGGGCGCCGCGCCCCAGACAGATGGCCCGGCTCTGCTAGAGTTTAGGGTTTAGGGTTTAGGGTTTAGGGTTTGGGGTTTGGGGTTTGGGGTTTTGGGTTTTGGGTTTTATTGGTTGGTGGTCTCTTTAACAAGGGTTTCTGATGTATAAGGCATACATTCGGGGTTCGTATTGGGGTATCTAGGGGTTGCATGACGGTACAAGGGTAGCAGATGAAGAGGCCACCGGCCTTTATAAGTTTAGGGCTTCGGAGGGTTCAGAGATTTTGGAGGCTTTAGAAGGAAGCTTCACTGGGGCTTACGAGTGCTTGTATTTTCAGCCATAATTCAGCATTTGTAGGGATAGGGTTTATAGGGTGTATGGGCTTATAGCGGCATAGGCTTATTTTGGGTTAATCAGGTTTTCAAGGTTTTTTCTGGGTTTATGGAGTTTTCAGGTTGTGGGTTTCCGGTCATGAGGATCCTGTCTGAACGGTCCGAGGATGGACCGCGCCCCGGGGGGAAGTGCTTGTCACTGCCCGCCCAGGTTTTGAGCTGGGCTTAGCGTTCAGCGTTCTGGGATCAGGGTTTGCCCCCCCCGCCCCAAACCAAGCCAGATGCCTGACCCTCCCACCTTCCAACCCTGCAATCCAGGATGACCTTAAATGGCTTCCTTTATCGGAGTACCACACGAGGCTTGCATAAACTCCATATTGCCGTTTTCGAGAGGCACTAAACCCTAACACCCTACTCTCCTAAATCCCCTTACACAGGCTTACAAGCCCTGGAAGCCGTGAAGCATGGGTCCTCAAGAAATCAGGTGCACCTGCCCTGGCGATGTTTGCAAGGCTCGGTGAGTTGGAGGGGCAGGGGGGGGGGGGGGGGGGGGCAGTCCAGTGTGGGTTTAGGGGTTGAGTGTGGTTTAGGGTTTAGGGTTTAGGGTTTAGGGTTTAGGGTTTAGGGTTTAGGGTTTAGGGTTTAGGGTTTAGGGTTTAGGGTTTAGGGGATTGTTCGGGTGTAAGGCGGAAGGGGGGGGGGGGGGGGGGAGAATCGGTCAGAGCATGCAGGGCGGGTGTATGGTGCATACCCGCCTAAAACACCAGACCCTAAACCCTAGGCTATAAAACCCTATAGCCCTGAACCCTAGACCCCTAAACTCTAAACCCTACAGTCCCTAAACTCTCAACCCTCACCTTAGGTTTGCGGGGGGTTGAGGGTTTAGGGTTGAGGGTTTAGGGTTTATAGCTCCTCCTCAGTGTATGTTAAGTTGCCTTATTGGGGTGAGGGGTGCTAGTTCAGGCGCCTGCCAGGGTTCGGCTTAGGGGTTGTGGCTGAAGGTTTATAGAAAGAGTTTGGGGTTCAGCTTTTTTCTTTCTAACAGTGGTGAGCGCAACCTAGAAAGCGGAACGCTCACAAACCTGACTTCTTGCACTGCATGACTGCATGCCGTCATGATGTTTTGCAAACCCCATGGGTTATGCTTGTTCTTTCTGGCACACTTCGTACATGATAAGGAACCTACACGGCCAAATGCTCGCCGTGAAGCTTACATCCAACTGGCAAGGGCAATGCCTCGAGCGAGACTTCGACGGAAAAACGCTCTCGGCCCTAAACTCCAGACCCCCTGATCCCAAAAAAACCCCTCTCTAGGTGTTGCCCTAAACCCTAAACCCTAAACCCTAAACCCTAAACCCTAAACCCTAAACCCTAAACCCTAAACCCTAAACCCTAAACCCTAAACCCTAAACCCTAAACCCACACCAAGCAGCAGCGTGATAAGCCCTAAGCCAGAAGCCATATCAAGAAGCCGAACACCGGAACAGCTCAGAGGCCTTTGGAGCCGGCGCCGACTTCGTGATGTTAGGCCTTTGCCGGGGGGCGAGGGGGTTAGGGTTTCAGAAGCTCTTTCCCCAAGGTTCCACGTACCTCATCTTTAAGGCCCAAGTGTTCCTTATTTCGGTACATGGAGCAACTCCCGGCGGAACTTAAAGAGCTGACTCTGGCCGACAAGATGTGAAGACACTATGGTCTACGGTCGATCATGCGTCGCTGCATTCACCTTAACTAGGATGCCCAGTAGTACCCTTATTCCCTTTTTGGCAGGTTTAGGTTCCCTTATAAACCCCTTTAAGCAAAAGAGGGCACCCTTTTTCATCCTAGGTTACTGGGCAACCTAGTTAATTAAGTCTCTTCAACTAAACCCTAAACCCTAAACCCTATTCACCTTAAGTCTCTTCACCTAAACCCTAAACCCTAAACCCTAAAGCTATCGCCGGTTGAGGGCGCCCGCAGCATTGCAAAGGAAGCACGGGAACACGAGTTCCAGGCAACGTCTCGCCAAGGGGTGCCCAACCCTACCACCCCAGAACCCCCCGACTCCACCAGTCATGGAAGCCTCAGATAGGGGTCGGGAAAATTGCTACTAGCATTTCCTTATGGCCCCTCTGTATAATTATACTATAAGAACCCCCAAAGCCCTATTCTAACTATTCAGGCCCCTATAATACATAAGGCGTTCCTTCTTTTTGGAGGTGGTATGCTGGCGGGTCACGAGGAGTGCGCTGGCGAGGTGGTCCAATGTTGTATTCCTGGGCGTTGGGGGGGGGGGCAGATCTGCTTAGGGCTATGAAGGGTGCTGGCATAGGGTGCAGCGGCTTAGCGTTTTCGGTTTAGGGTTTCGGGTTTAGGGTTTAGTTTGGGGTTAGGGTTTGGGGTTTAGGGTGTAAGGTTGACAATGGGGTAGTTACATGGGCCCTTAATATGGACCCTAACCTCCTTTCAAGGGTTCGGATGTATGGGCCCTTAATTTGTATAGGGCATATAAAGGGGTCCCCTGTTAAGGGCCCGTACTAAGGGACCATGTAACTACCCCAAGAGTTGAGGGTTCAGGGTTTAGGGTTTGGGGTTTGGGGTTTAGGGTTTAGGGTTTAGGGTTTAGGGTCACTTTTCATGAGATCATCGGGTGCTGGAATGCTGAAAGGGCAACGTCGTGCTTGGGGATGGTGGCTCAACGTGCTTTTCGGCTTTCCGCATAACGATGGCATCCTGTCACGCGCCCCTTGCCTATCAACCTCACCGGGACACGAGCAACGCTGCCTTAGGGTATCCTTTCAACGCGCCCGCCCATGTCCTACCAAAACCCTACTCGCCCTTATAAACCCTGAACCCCAAACCCCAAACGTCCTAATCGCGCGCCTTAGCCCTAAACCCTAAACCCTAAACCCTAAACCCTAAACCCCCCGGACTGCAGGTTTCGGAGGAGAATGGTCACTTCTTCAAGGCCACACAGCGTTCATCCTCTCGCCCTATGCCGAACCTTTCCTAGGTAGGACCTTGCAGATATCACACGTTGTTCCCCTTTAGGGTTCGGGTTTGGGGTTTGGGGTTTAGGGTTTAGGGTTTAGGGTTAAGGAGGGTTTAGGGTTTAGGAGGGTTTAGGGTTTAGGAGGGTTTAGGGTTTGGGGTGTAGGGCTGAGGGTATAGGGTTTTTAGGCGCACGTGTGCTTTGTAGCTAAATGGGTACAACGCCAGCGGCTGCTTTGCGGGGTTTAGGGTTACAGGGCCTTTGGTCCGAACCCCGAACCCCGAACCCTGAACCCTAAACCCTAAACCCTAAACCATCAACCCTAACACAGGTTTTCTACGGCATGTCCAGCGACACAGCGATGAAGGCCCATGCATGCGAGTCGTGATTTCGGCACACTGAAGCCAGAAGCTTTGAACCTGAAGCGCACCCCCAAACCCTAAACCCTAAACCCTAAACCCTAAACTCTAAACTCTAAACCCTAAACCCTAAACCCTAAACCCTAAACCCTACTTACCTTAGGCCTCATAAGGGATCTATCGGGCTTGTAGGATGAGAAGGGTTCGCAGGGTCTAAACCCTAAATCCTAAACCTCTCCCTATCGCACCCCAGCCATGTCTGGGCACGCACACGAGCGGTCCGCCACGACGTCCGGGCCAAACCCCAAACTCCGACTCCGACCCCTGCACCCTCAGTCGTCAACCTTTAAACTCGAGATCCTAAACCCTAAACCCTAAACCCTAAACCCTAAACCCTAAACCCTAAACCCTCGAGATCCTCAACCCTAAACTTGGCATGTGAGTTTTTGGGGCGTCTTCAGATTCTCAAAAGCCTTTCGAAGAGCGTCTTGGAGAGGCGATGCCGAAAGTAGCCTTCATGGCTGCTTGTACGGCTTTTAGGGATGTAGGGCTTACAGGGTTGAGGGTTTTAGGCTAGGATGCCCAGTAGTACCCTTATACCCTTTTTGTTAGGTTTAGGTTCCCTTATCAACCCCTTGCAGCAAAAAGGGCACCCTTTTTCATTCTAGGTTACTGGGCAACCTAGTAGGGTTTAGGGGAACCTTGTGTTCTATTGACTCCTGGACTCGTCAAGGAATGAGAGACTTGATAAAATCCTGTAGAGGGGGTTTAATGCCTGGACAACTGTTTCATCCCCATTGCTTCCCAATCTCAAGCCGCCTCCCATGAGGTCTAGTAGTACTAAGTTCCTCTATCTAGCACCATTTATTCTGGGGGTGGTAATCTGGCCTGAAACCCTAAGACCCGAAGATGCCCGATGCATAAACGCTGCTCGAAGGTACATGTGACAAAGTACAGGTGCCCAATGGTTTTCGGTATGACCGGGAGAAACTACCTGCTTATAACCCCAGCTACCTACCCATGGAGCCTTCAAGCACGGGATCCTATCCTGAACCCCAATGCCTAAACCCTAAACCCTAAACCCTAAACCCTAAACCCTAAACCCTAAACCCTAAACCCTAAACCCGAAACCCTCAATCTTCATCCTGACCCCCTCGGGCCCCTAGCACCGCAGAAACATGCTGGCGGCGTGGCGGAGTACCGATCCTCCGAGGGAAAGACGGTCAAGGCAGCCGATTAGGTGATCTTCGTCCCTCAAAAGCCCCAACCACCCTATGGGGACGGAAGGGTTTTGGGGTTTCAAGGGTTTAGGGTTTAGGGTTTAGGGTTTAGGGTTTAGGGTTTGAAGCCCTGAGACCCCGGAAGGCCTGAAAATCCCAGAGACACCCGTTTTGTTTATGAGGCGCTCGGTTGAGGGGCTTGGGGTTTAGTGTAGGGTGCAGCCAGTCGGAATTCGGTTCTCGTTGGTAGTTGGTAGTGAATGAGGGAAGAAGGTACCTTACATAATCCGTTACAAAACCTTCTTTAGGGTTTAAGGTTTTGGGTTTAGGGTTAGGCAGCCAACTCCCTCATTCCCTTCTAACCCTAAACCCTAAACCCTAAACCCTAAACCCTAGAACCAGCAAGCTTAGGGTTCAGGATGGAGGGTATGGACTTCCGATGCGCTGAGCCGGGTACCGAAGGCCCAGTCTTAATTGTGTAGTTTAGGGTTTAGGGTTAGGGGTTTAGGGTTTGGGGTTTAGGGTTTGGGGTTTGGGGTTTGGGGTTTGGGGTTTCGACTACCAGCTCTCCTACCAGTGCTCAGGAAAAGGGTTCTGGCCCTTAAACCCCAAACCCGAATCCTAAACCCTAGAGCCTAAACCAAAGTCAACCCCAGAGGGGCAGCAAGCAGACCCCAGACCAGAAGTACGTGTGCAGGCTACACGGCTCCAAGTAGCCCTTCGGCAGGTGCCATTTAAGTTAAAGTGGGGCTTGCTCTCATGTCCTGTCTAAGGCATGGATCATTGAAATGAGAGCCATTAAAACGGGGAACGCTTCTTAAACTTATGGTTATTTCGGGACGGTATGTTGAACAACTACCGTTCAAAGTCAGTTCAAAGACTTGGAATTCAAAGACTTGGAAACAAATCAGACCTTGAGCCCCAAGCCCCAAACCCTCAGTGCCCCTAAGCCAAAGCCGCTGTTGGTGGCCACCCTTTCCGAGCTTAGGATTTAGGGCCCTAGCCCTGAACCCTAAACCCTAAACCCTATACCCTAAACCCTAAACCCTAAACCGTAAACCCTAAACCTAAACCCCAAACCCCGAACCCGACAGTCTCAACAGGTTCCCTACCGGGGCCCCATTGACGAGACCATTCGCGACCTGCAGGGTGGCGTGAGATCCGCATGCACGTGCCCATCACAGCCTCTAGGGTTTAGGGTTTGGGGTTTTATGGGGTTTATAGGGTTTAGGGTTTAGGATTTAGGGTTTCGGGTTTCGGGTTTAGGGTTTAGGGTTTAGGGTTTATAAGGTCTAGGGTCTTTAGGGTTTAGGGTACTGCCCTGTGAACCAAGCCACACCTAAACTGCCCTGCGAACCATGCAGAACCAAAACTGCCCTGTGAGCATGCAGAACCTAAACCGCCCAAACCCTAACAACCCTGTGAATCCTGTATACCCTAAACGCGAACAAAACTATGTGAATTCCTATGAAGCCAAAAACCCCTCATCTGAATCCTCTACCCGAACTCCAACAGAAACCCCCTCAGGGTCCGCGGACCCGCCCGCCCTCATCAAGGCTCTTTACCAAGGATTTGGGTCTTAGTTAAGTCTGCTGTGGATCTCCCTGCCCTAAACTGCAAAATCCTGAACCCTGAAACCCGTACTAAACCCTAAACCCTAAACCCTAAACCCTAAACCCTAAACCCTAAACCCTAACAAGTTTGAGAGGTACGTGGGCGCTGCAACCATCCGGGAGCTGCCAAAGCGAACGACCTTCATCCGATGTACGCAGCAGCTGAACAACGTGCCTTGGCCCTGAGCAAGGTCCTAAATGAAGGTTAGGGTTTAGGGTTTAGGGTTTAGGGTTTAGGGTTTAGGGTTTAGGGTTTAGGGCATAGGGTTTAGGGCATAGGGTTTAGGGTTTAGGGTTTAGGGTTTAGGGTTTAGGGCTTATATGTGTGAGAATATCGGAACCCTTTAAGACATCCATAGCGCATGTGGCATAAACTGTCCAGACTTGGAGCAAACCCTAAGCCCTGAACTCTAAACCCCAATCTAATCTGCAAGACCGTAAAGACTTTGAAACCCGATGCTGGGCCAAAATCATTTGGGCTTCGAGTTTCCATGCAGAAGCCTGCATGACTGCCAAATTCTTCCAATCCCTATATGAAGCAGGGTTTATATTACTGTTTTTGGTGAGTGTATATAAGGTTCCTTTTTAATATTGGTGAGTGTATATATTGGGTGTCCTTTTGGGGGTACAAGAAATACATTCCCTACTTCATATGACTGTGACCCAAAATACCAATCTAGATGAGTAAGTTCCCCGACATCCCACACTTTGCCCCCAAAACCCTACACCCTGAACCCCAACCCCCCCCCCCCCCCCCCCCGCAAAAAAAAAAAAAAAAATATAGAAACAAAACAAAATGACAATAGTAATAACAAAAACAACAAGAGAAAAAAAGAACCTTGTAAAAATCCCCGCCCCATGGAACGCGCACGCATCCAGGTCTTCGGGCAGGACACGACCAAGGCGCTTGAGTGGGTTCGATCTCTCCGAGCTGCTAAAGTTGGGGTCTGCGGATGTAGCGAGACCCACCGGCCCCACTTAAATCCTTAAAGGGTTTAGGGTTTAGGGTTTAGGGTTTAGGGGTTAGGGGTTAGGGGTTTTAGGGTTTAGGCTGCAAGCTCTGGTGGAATTCTTGTAGACCTAAGCCTCTTCAGCCTGAAGTCCCTAAACCCTAAGACCGTAAACCCTAAAAGCCCCCAAGCCCTAAAACAACCTAAGCCTAAACCCTAAACCCCAAGCCCTAAACCCTAAACCCTAAACCCTAAACCCTAAACCCTAAACCCTAAACCCTAAACCCTAAACCCCACCTGAAACCCTAAGCCTGAACTTGGAAGCTCTTGACTCGGTCTGGACCAGGCGAACCCAACAGAGCGCTTTCCGCCGTCCAAGCGTGCCAGCCTTATTCATCTTGCGGACAGACATCCACTTTGCTCCGGGTGCATGAAGTTAGGTTTTGGGGTTTTAGGGTTTCAGGTTTAGGGTTTAGGGTTTAGGGTTATGTTGGTGCAAGGTTTGGGGTGATACTGGGGTTGCGAGGGAACTAGAGCTGAGAGTCTTGGTAACCACGGCGGCTTTAAAGGTTGCACCGCTGTCCTATATGTGGCACGGCACTTTTAAGAAAGGACCCCCAACTGGACCCTGATCTAGAGACGAAACCTGAAAAACCTACCCACGCAGACGTCCAAGTCCTCCGATCCCAAGCTCCGAGCCTCACCACCGGCCTGTCTGTCAAGCGACGCCTGGGGGTTTAGGGTTTAGGGTTCAGGGTTTAGGGTTTAGGGTTTGGGGTTTAAGGGTTTAGGGTTTAAGGGTTCAAGGGTTTAGGGTTTAGGGATTGGGGGTATTTCGGCATGGCTCAAGGAGTTCTCCCAGGAAGCCTGAGGAAGGGTAGCTTTGGGCTTGGGCTTTCGGTGGTCCGGTGCTTAATTATTCTCTAAACCCGAAACCCTAAACCCTAAACCCTAAACCCTAAACCCCTAACCCCTAAACCCTAAACCCCAACCCCTAAACCCTAACCCCTAACCCCTAACCCCTAACCCTAACCCCTAACCCCTAAACCCTAAACCCTAAACCCTAAACCCTAAACCCTAAACCCTAAACCCTAACCCCTAACCCCTAAACCCTAAACCCTAAACCCTAACCCCTAACCCCTAAACCCTACCTCACCATTCTTGCAATACACGTCGGACACCTAAGGTCCGAAGACGGACGCATGAGGCAAAGGGAGGCCAGGACCGAGGGGGTGGCCTTCCGTCCTCCTTTCCTTGCACGTATTTGGGTTTAGGGTTTAGGGTTAGGGTTTAGGGTTTAGGGTTTAGGGGTTAGGGGTTAGGGTTCCTGGACTGCCTTCTGGGGTTTCGGAAT
>CAJNDS010002115.1:645000-664659 GCA_905221605.1 Symbiodinium natans | reverse complement strand
ATGCAGGCTTAGCCTAAACTGGAAAGCAATCGATGTGCCGGCATGCGCTGCATGCAAACTCAGCTCGCTCGACTCCCTTTGCGCTCTGACATCCTTAGGGCTTTATAGAGCTTAGGGCTACAACGATCACAGAACGAGCCGCGCCGTTTTTTGAGGTAAGTTTGGGGTTCCTCTCATTTTACTTATCGTCCATTGGGTTGCTGGTTATATGTCCTGTCGAGGCCTGAAGCATGTCAGCTTCGCACCCGTCGATACTCTAGTATGAGCGGTTGCGGCTGCAAAGCCCAGCACAGGAATCTTGTAAATGTGGGTTGTATGAAAACCCGGCTCCTAGTCAATACTTCGGCTATCATGCAATGAGAGTGGTGGTTGCTTACGCAAGATGGGGCATGGGTTCTGTTAATACTTACGGGGGCCGAAAGCCTTAAACCCTAATACACTTGTGGTTTTGATCATGTAGCTTCATGGATGTTGCTGTCTTGACGTTCTTTTCTCGTTCCCAACCGTGCCACAATACAAGGATTTAGGGTTTAGGGTTGAGGGTTTAGGGTTTAGCATTGTCCGTGACAAAGAGACGTGCTACTAAACCAAGATGCGCGGGGTTTTTATGCAACCCCACATGGGTGCTCAGACATGAGAAGAGTCTCTCTCTCTCTCTCTCTCTTTTCCAAAGCATGCTTGACGGTTCATGGGTACTCATCAGTGCGGTTATAAGTACCCTAAATAAGGAAGGTTATAAGTACCCAACATAAGGTTATAACAAGTCATAAATAAATAAATATATATATATACCCTACTTATATCTCCACTTAGAACTACCCATGAACCTCCAAGTGGAGAAGCAATCTGTCTCAAGCTTCACATTCCAATCAGAAGCATCAGCTCCGAGCCAATCAACTCCGAGCCACCAAACGTGCCCCCGAACCATGCGCTGACAAAAATGCTGTTTGGGGTTTCTCGTGTTTAGGTTTTAGGGCTTACGAACTTCTTTGTAGTCACACCTTCATTGTCAAGAGGACACCTTTGCCGGACTGAGCATGAGACATGTGTCCATGCGGCTGGGTGTGCCAGAGCGCTCTCATGATCTGCCCTGATGCATCCAAGAATCTTGTCATGCCGCGGCTTACAGCTTAGGGCTTAGGGTCTGAGGGTCTAGGGTCCTTATGACACTCAGAATCAAGGATCGCTTCCACAGTGGCTTCTGCTTCCCGATGCCGAAATAATTACAGCCCGGGGCAGTGCTAGAGTTTCCAGAGCTTGCGAATCTTCTCCAGGCTGGACTGAGAGCAAGACTGGAACACCCGGCAAATCGTCAGCAATGACTCACTGAAAAAGCGGGATCCGCACGAGCAACTGATTCCTGTGCGGACTCCTGTTGCGGCCAAGTTATCTGTCGTCTTAAGACACTTGTTCAATCGAGCCCCATCAAATTGCGCGCATGACTTCAACAAAGTGCTTAAAGATGATGGTCCAAACGTTCGACGCTCTCGAGGGACTCATGGCAATCAGTTGCGTGCCTCCGTCGCCTAGCATGATGCGATGTCCATGTCATTGCGCATGCTGTTCCTTAACTAAGCATTGTTCTGTGGCCTCAGCCGTTGCTCGTACATCTCGGGGGCACCCTCCCCCGGCTCATGAGGACGCCTATGACCTCCAGTGACATCTAGAGTCTCAATGCATGCATGCCACTCTACAGAAGGTGAGGCCTTATCGCGAAATCCAGCTCTTGCTTGTTCCCGTTTTTGCTTCGCCACGCACACTTTCAGCGTGCAGCCTCACTGATTAAAGTCTTCACCCGGGGCCCTGAACTGCTTGCTTGCCGCCAGATTCGACAGAAGTCTACTAACATGAAGTTTAAGTCTCAGCTCATCGTCCGAGACCTTCGAAACATTCAACACGCTGAAGACTTACCATTCACGCAGGAACACATCGCTACAAAAGCATGAGGCTGCATGTCAGGAGGCATGAAGAGAAAAGCCCTTTACAGCTCAACACTGCTCAAGTTCAAGGCATTACCTTCTGTGTCGGGGTCTTCGAAGGTACAGAACCCGACCCGCGCAAGTCGCAGCACATGAGTGTCATATTCGCAAGAGGTCTCCTCCAGGCTGGAAGACGAGGGCCTTGACGAGCCAAAACACTCTCTATTTGGGTAATTGCGGGGTATAAGGAGGAGCCCCTAGAAGGGACCCCGAATCTTTTCCCCTATATAAGCCCTATAATTATAATTATATATATATATATCTATATATATATATATCTATATCTATATATATATATAATATAGTCCCTATATACCTAAGTAGCCCCTAAAAAACCCCTAGATAACTCCTACGGTCCCTGATAAGGGTCTCTCCTTCAGTCCCTATTTTGGCAAAAGAACCTTTGAAGGCTAAGCCCGAAACCTCACCTGAACAAAAGCTAAACCCTAAACCCTAAACCCTAAACCCTAAACCCTAAACTCTAAACCCAGCTGCTTGGAGGTCAAAAGCATGGTCTAGGGAATGGGGGGCTCGGGGGTTCAGGGTTTAGGAGCTTCGGGGGCACAAAAAAAACAGCAGCACCCCTTCGACTTGCGCATCGTCGGATGATTTATGACCCCGCGCGTGCTTAAAATTTCGAAAGTCTTGCCGGCAATCTACCGAGGACCCTTTGGCTTCTTAAACTTCTCTCGATGCCAACCATTGATGCCCTGAGTAAACGCAAACTTTCAGAAGGTGTACTCGTCCTCGAGAAGTGCTGTGGAAGTATGCCGGAGCGGCATGCAGGCCTTAACCACCTAGCTGTCAGCACAGCCTTCAGATGTAGATTCTCATCACCCGTCAGCATTAAGCCGACTCCTTATCGGGCAGTCTGTCGATGCAGAGAACAGAAGGAATGATGAGTGACGGGTGGAGGTGCCGCCAGGCAGAGCAACTCGTCCTAGTCAAAGTGGTTCTCAAAAAGATCGTTAAACTCAGCTTGTATCCGCACAGGAACCCAAGCGTAAACCTTGAACTCGGTATGAAGACTTCCTACATCTCCACCCTAAACCCTGAACCCTAATTAAACCCTGCACTCAAGGCCCTACAGTGGGGGGGGGGGGGGCGCTTAAGCCCCTCAACCTCCATGGCGCAAGTCGTGCCTCCGATGGGCCCGGTACCAGAGCCTTTTTCCCTGGAACCAGTTCTGGTCCCGAACTTTTTGGGACTTGCCTGGGACCCCCCTTCTTGGGACCCTGCCTGGGACCGCCCCCTAAGACCCCTGAACTTGTCGGGCCCCTTCCCGACCACGCCCCCAGGCGAAGCTTGACTCTATAAATTTCCCCTTCCGCAAGATCAGGGCTTTGCCGCCTTAAACGGCGTGGGGTGGGAGAAAAGTGTTTGAGTGGCCCCCCACGATCGGGCCATCGACCTTTGCATTGCTCGATGCCTTCAAGGCACTGCTGAAAACCGTCACATTTAAAGCTTCTCGCCCATAATCCAGCAAACCCTAAACCCTAAGCCCTAAACCCTAAACCCTAAACAGACCGGTGCTAGGGTTGTCGTGGGCCTCCAAGGCTTCACGGCTTATACCTCTAACGACCGGCTCCTGGACCCAACAAACCCTAAGCCGCCACAAGCTAACATTAACTGAGGTTGTAAAAATTTAGGGTTTAGGGTTTAGGGTTTTAGGGTTTAGGGATACGGTCGTGCCGGTCGAGGGCAGCGGCGGGTTCACCTACTCACAACTCTGCTTGGCAAAACACTAAACCCTAAACCCTAAGCCCTAAACCCTAGCCCTAAACCCTAAAACCCTAAACCCTGAACCCTTAAAGTTTAGGGCTGATGGGGCGCTTAGGATCGCTTCACCTCGACCTCCACCACTCTACCAGAGTCGTACTGAAATAACTTAGTAGGCTTGGGAAAATGCCCCCCCCGTGGGGGGGCAGAATGCTGAAGCTGAAGCCTATGACCAGATGCAGCTGCAAGATCTGCACCTTCTATTTAGGGTTTGGGGTTTAGGGTTTAGGGTTTAGGGACTGAAGTCAAGCACTTCGTCACGTGACTAGCTGGATAGTGTTACATCGAGAGGGTTTAACCTGACTCCATCCTGCCTTTACTTTGCACATCCGGAAAGCAACGCTCGTAGACAGAACCGAGACCACGCCACAATAAGCCGAGGATGGTGTCCGCAAGGACTGTGGGGTTGGTGAGTAAGGGCTCTTGAGGACCCGCCCAAGTTGAGTTGGGCTCGACCGCTAGGTCTCCCCAGTGCAAGTATACAAATAATACTACATTGAGTTTCGGGTATAGGGTTTAGGGTTTAGGGGTCTAAAGTCTGTAAATCATACCTACTCTGGGGCTTTTTGGAGCCTTAGGGGACTTGAGTTGGGGGCGAACGGAGGCATCTTCGATGTTGGGAAGTCGGGCAGAGGCAACCGGACCCAACATTTTCGGAACAAGCTCCTAACCCTAAACCCAAAACCCTAAACCCTAACCCTAAACCCTAAACGGCATCAGGAAGGCTTCTGCTTCAGCATCAGAAGCTATGCGTAATATAAGAAGACTCTCTCGCAACGGCCATCTCACGGCAGCCAGCATCTCCTTGCGACGCCTGCACGGGCTGGAAATAACACTAATAATAGTAACAATAGTAATAATAGGAATAATAGTAATAATAGTAATCATAGTAATAATAGTAATAATAGTCATAACAGTAGCAATAGTAATAGTAATAATAGTCATAACAGTAATCATAATAATGGTAACAAAAAAATAATAATAATAGTAATAATCGTAATAGTAATAATAGTAAAAATAGTAACAACAGCAATAATAGTAATAATAATAATAATATTAATAATAATAGTAATAATGGTAATAGTAAGGTTTCAGGTTTGGGTTTGCGAGCTTCAGGTCCAATGGGATTGGGAATGCGGCTCTTGGAAACGCCGAGTTTCAAACGCTCAAGGCCAGTGTGCCTGAACCTTCTGCCTGTGTAGGGTTTAGGGTTTAGGGTTTAGGGTTTAGGGTTTAGGGTTTAGGGTTTAGGGTTTAGGGTTTAGGGTTTAGGGTTTAGGGCTTTTGGGGTTCAGGTGGCTCCTCTTCTGCTCGATCGAACAAATCCGTAGCAGATGCGAAGCTGTCCCTGACCTGAAGGATGGCAGTAGGGCATAGGTATTCGGGTGCATGGCGAGAGCGTTTTTGGCCCCAGGAACCCGCGGAACCGAAGAACAGACAGAAGCTGCCTTGAAGATAAAGGGCGTGGGCGTTTTTGCGGCATCCAAGGGCCAGGGTGCAGTGTTGAAACCATAAACGCAGAGGTGACCCGTTCAATGCTTCCATTGCTCCTCACCAAGCGCAAGCAACGCAAAGAAGTGCTGTCCACGCTGTCTATGCTACCCTACTTGCCACTCAGGGCTGTTCACCTGTAGTGTGCCTGCTGTGCGCAATCTTGCTGTGCGGGCTCTATGCAGGTGCCTAAGCGACACAGAAAAGCACATTGCATCGGATGGACCTGCGCGTATTAAGAGCTCTGAGGGGTGAGGGCTGTCGAAGTAGCCATGTTCGAATTGGCTCAGTAAACTACGAACTGATGAACTTCAAGTAATGCGATGTCTCTCATGCGGGTCTTTTGTGACGTCAGCCCCCAAGCAAAGAGCCCTTGGAGTTCTTCAGCAGAGTTTGAGTTGGGATCCGAGTGTAGTTACCTGCCCCTACCAGGGGGGAGCCTCTACTTTAGAACCCTCTCCACCCTGGGTCACCTCTGATGAACCTCGAAGCCTTAGAACCCTAAACCCTGAACCCTGAACCCTGAACCCTAAACCCTAAACCCTAAACCCGTCTCTGCGCCACGCCGCAAAGCCGTAGGACATGGACAAAGGGGACGCCGGGGAGCCTCGGAAGGTTTGGGCTGGTGGGCATGCATTCTAGGGTTCCAGGTATGGGCCCTTAGATTAGGGTTTAGGGTTTAGGGTTTAGGGTTTAGGGTTTAGGGTTTAGGGTTTAGGGTTTAGGGTTTAGGGTTTAGAACTCCGGACACACATCCTTTACAATTTCTATAAGCCCTAAACCCTCAACGCGGGGGCACATGATGGACTCGAAAGGCTCTGCGTCCCTCAGGCTCCCTCCTTGCAACCTGCCTTGAAAAGAAACATCCCAGACATGCTTGCGGTTTAGGGTTTAGGGTTTAGGGTTTAGGGTTTAGGGTTTAGGGTTTAGGGTTTAGGGTTTAGGGTTTAGGGTTTAGGGTTTAGGGTTTAGGGTTTGGGGTTTGGGGTTTGGTTTAGGGTTAGGGTTTAGGGGTTAGGGTTTAGGGTTTAGGGTTTAGGGTTTAGGGTTTAGGGTTTAGGGTTTAGGGTTTAGGGTTTAGGGTTAGGGTTAGGGGGTTGGTTTAGGGTTAGGGTTTAGGGTTAGGGTTTAGGGTTAGGGTTTAGGGTTTAGGGTTTAGGGTTTAGGGTTTAGGGTTTAGGGTTTAGGGTTTAGGGTTTAGGGTTCAGGGTTCAGGGTTCAGGGTTTAGGGTTTGGAGAAATTCGATAGGGTTTGGGTCCCAATAGCGTGTTGATCGAAAGTTTTGAGCGGAAGCTTCTGCTTTAGAACCTAATTTACATTCTTTTGAGGCCTCCCGACCCTGGCTGGCCTCCTGGGACTCTTTGAGTGGGAACGCCCCAGAGGTTTAAGAAAATTGAGCATTTGGTCTGAGGCGCTGTGGATGAATGTGCTTAAACTCTGCCTGTCAGCTGTTTAGACGATAACCTGGGAAAATTCAGAATGGTACAGTACCACATGCGATTTCTGTTTATTTTGTCTTGAGGGTTTAGGGTTTAGGATTCAGGGGTTCTACCTCGGACCCTTAAGGTTGTACTCTGGGGTTTGGGGGACCCTGTTTACAGATCCTTAAGGTAGCACAAGGGCCACATTGGGAGTTTTTAAAGGGGAACCTTCTTAGGGTACAACCTTAGGGGTACAAGTCTTAATCCCTTGACTTGGGGCGCTTTGCCGCCACATAACGAACTACGGCAAGGTTCAACCCAACTGAGAGCCCGTTGGGGAGTCTAGGGTTCAGGCTCCCCCTAAGCCTAAAAACGGAATCTAGCTAACATCACCCTGGCTTTAAGTAGGGAATGAGGGCCCTATATCTACCATTTAAGGGATTATATAGGGTCCCCAATTCCCTCATTCCCTGCGAAGAACCGGCCAGTCATATTGCAAACGCTGTTGGATACGCGCCGCTGCTGAGCCCATGGCCCTCGTGTCCTCCTTCGAGTGCCACCGGGCTCAACACCAGGCAACTTGCCTCGGCATTCGGCTTTGAATGCTTTGACCAGGGTTTAGGGATTTAGGGTTTAGGGACCACGGCTTTAGCACAGCATGTTTGGCTGATGTGACAAACGCCGCAGTCACCAGTGCCCCACTCGGCGCATGGACCCTAAACCCTAACCCTAAACCCTAAACCCTAAACCCTAATTTGAGCAACGGACTTTGAGGCTGCCCAACATCCCTTCAACAAGCTTCATGACGCAATCTCACACAAACACCTTTTCACCCAAGTCACCATGAAGCATACGGGAAGTAAGAAACGACCATTTACCCTAAACCCCCAAACCCTAAACCCTAAACCCTAGACCCCAAACCCTCTTCGGCTTCAGTTAAAGACCTCGTAGACCACACTTCAGGGGTGCCACTGGTTCTGACTTTGAAATGGAAAGCAGCTCTCCGAGCTTGACGGAGAAAATGAACCGCTTGGGCCTTAGGGTTTAAGGTTCAGGGTTGCCCTTAGCAGGGAATGGGGGAAAGGGATGCCCTGCCCCTTGAAATCCCTTGAAGGGGAAATCCTCACTAACCAAACCCCAAAACAGCCCGTGCTGATAGTATACAAGTACAGCGATGGCGCGATTTAATGTCAGGGGGAAGGGATGAGCGGTTCAGGTTTTAGGGCTTAGGGTTTTAAGGGTTAAGGGTTAAGGGTTTAGGGCTCATGTGAGCTCAGCCACTTTAGAACAGGAGGCAACGCCTCCGTGAAACCTCCTTCTGTCGCAAGACCACCCCGAAGACACTTCGGCTCAAGCCCTGTATCCTGAACTCAGAGCCTCTGTACCCTCAACCCTCAAAACCCTAAAGCCCTAAAAGCCCTAAAAACCCTAAAAACACTAAAAACACAAAAACCCTAAACCCTAAAGACCCTAAACACCCTAAAACCAAATCCCGCAAGCGCAGCATCCGAGCCTCTTTGGGCTCAGAGCTCAGATCTGCGTCGAAGTTCCTTGGGGCTGTGGGGGCTTTGGGGGCTCACTACTACTACTACTACTACTACTACTACTACTACTACTACTACTACTAGTAGTAGTAGTAGTAGTCGTCGTCGTCGTCGTCGTAGTAGTAGTAGTGGTAGTGGTAGTAGTAGTAGTAGTAGTAGTAGTAGTAGTAGTAGTAGCAGTAGTAGCAGTAGTAGCAGTAGTAGCAGTAGTAGTAGTAGTAGTAGTAGTAGTAGTAGTAGTAGCAGTAGTAGTAGTAGTAGTAGTAGTAGTAGTAGTAGTAGTAGTAGTAGTAGCTAGTAGTACTAGTAGTAGTAGTACTAGTACTAGTAGTACTAGTAGTACTAGTAGTACTAGTAGTACTAGTAGTACTAGTAGTACTAGTAGTACTAGTAGTACTAGTAGTACTAGTAGTACTAGTAGTACTAGTAGTACTAGTAGTACTAGTAGTACTAGTAGTACTAGTAGTACTAGTAGTACTAGTCGTAGTAGTAGTAGTAGTAGTAGTAGTAGTAGTAGTAGTCGTAGTCGTAGTCGTAGTCGTGGTCGTGGTCGTGGTCGTGGTCGTCGTCGTAGTAGTAGTAGTAGTAGTCGTAGTAGTAGTAGTAGTAGTAGTCGTAGTAGTCGTAGTAGTACTAGTAGTAGAGGGGCTTAGATAGGCTTAGAGGGGCTTTGGGGGCTTTTTGGGGGCTTTGGGGATGCTGCGTCGTTCGCCCTCAGTCCCTAAATTATTCGTGTGCAAAGCCGGCGAAACGATAGCAATCTTGTCCCTCCCCTCCCCCCTCCCCGGATGCCTTACGGGGTGGTGAGGTGGGGTGTGGAACTTGGCTTGTCAAAGCCTCGGCTTTCGAGTTTCAGCGCTCAGGCTTGGGGAGATATGGAGCTGCAGTGAGGAGTGAAGCCAACGCAACCCCAATGTCATGAAGGTACGCTTTGCAGTACGTAGCGAAAGTCAGAAGTTTTCGCAATCCGAATCAACGGCGCCCTCAGGTATGCTGGGGCCCATGACCACTCCACCATGGGGTCATCCTCATCCTCCAGGTTCTCAAGAGTTGCTTGGAGGTTCATAGGTAGTTGCAATTAGGGCTATAAGTACCCTAAGGAAGGCAGTTCTCATGAGGGTTATAAGTACCCTAAGTCAGGCTATATGTATAGTTGCCGTAATGAGAACCCTACTTATAGCTACCCATGAACCCCTAAGTAGGGTTTGGGGTGCCAGTGGTAGGGTTTCCAAGGTCCTCGAAGAGTCCTTTTCCTGAAAGAATGAGAGCGGGAGGTTTTGGGCAAGCGTTTTTTCGCGCGTCTCAGAAGCTTCAGGAGCTGGAAGGATGGCAGATGGTGGCAGTATACTCAGACATAGTCGATCCAAGGGCTTCGTGGATCTCGCAAAGTGGCGCAAAACCCTGAGCCTACGAAACGCTGTAAGCCCAAACGAACAAGAAACGCGCCAAATCAAATAGAGTCCACATGCCCGACTCCCCGACCTACTATAAACCCTACGTCCCAACGTACAGGTCCAGCTTCTTTACAAAATTTGGCGCCAATCCTTGGCATCGCCCTCGGCTCTCGGCATTTCGCTACCCCCCCCCACCCCCACCCCCCTTCGAAAAAAAAAAAAAAAATGCTACAGCGCAGGTGACAAGCTAACGGTTGCTGAAAGACCTAAACCCTAAACCCTAAACCCTAAACCCTAAACCCTAAACCCTAAACCCTAAACCCTAAACCCTAAACCCCAAACGGCGTCCTCAACAAAAGCGGCGTCCCAGCGCGAAGAGCCGGCTGACACATCCAAGGCATGCCCCGACTGTGCCGTCCTCGGGGATGCAGAGAGGTTAGGGTTTAGGGTTTAGGGTTTAGGGTTTAGGGTTTAGGGTTTAGGGTTTAACCCTTGTGGGGCTTTGGGCTTTAGGGGTTACGAGTTTAGGCCTAGGAATAAAAAGGGCATCCTGTTTGCTTTTAAGGGGATTATAAGAGCACCCCAACCCCAAAAAAAGGAAATAAGGGCCTACTCCCGGTCCTAGTTCAGGTTGCTTTCCGGGGGAGCCTCAAACTGGAGGGCTTAGGGGGTTTCAGGGCAGCTCTTTAGGGTTTAGGGTTTTGGGGTTGAGGTTTAGGGTTTAGGGAACTGCAACCCTCTTCCTATGTAGGCCGTGAATCCTCGATGCTGAAGCTGACGTCCTTTTCGGCTGGTGGTTTGCAGGCTTCGTCTAGGGCTGGGGAAGTTTATGGCAAAGGGTTTTGCGTTGCACTCGAAGATGTACAGATGTCACCAAGTGGCTCATGCTTTGGAATCTCCTGATCACTTCGCACCTGGCAGATGAAACGCCAAGGCTTCGGCCGCCAAGTGGTGTTAGCACTCCATGCCCACCTAAACATGCAGTCGCCGCATATCGGCATGCAAAACATCAAAGAAACTGTCAGCCCTCAAAGGGGTTAGAAGGTGCGTTTACATGTGCACGCCCCGAAACAATATGCACCCTTACGGGCATCAATGTGCTCAGTGATGCTGCTATCGTAAATCGCGAACTTCACGAACTTCACGAACCCTAAACCCTAAACCCCTAAACCCCTAAACCCTAAACCCTAAACCCTAAACCCTAAGGCCGAAGCCAAAGCCTTGCATCGGCTGATCTGCGGCTTCGGCTCAAGCCCGCAGGTGCCCTTAAACCCTGAACCCTGAACCCTGAACCCTAAACCCTAAACCCTAAACCCTAAACCCTAAACCCTAAACCCCAGTAAAGCCTATGAAGCCCCAAAACACGCCTACATCAGTGCAGAACCGGCCCCCTCACTGAGTTGAGTTTTCCCGACACATTATCCCATCAAGTAAAAATGCCGAACTAAGAGCTTGCTTCCGCACGGCTAATGATCCCACAGAGCCTAGGGTTTAGGGTTTAGGGTTTAGGGTTTAGGGTTTAGGGTGCAGCTGGGGGTGAGGATTGGTTTGCGACAAAACTAGGGACTTTTGGTACACAGGCTCTCTACAAGGAAATCGCACGCTCAACAACACGGGAATGTGGACGCCGTCCACAAACAGTCCTGCGAAGGCTCTGAACCCCCTACATGCCTCCATGATGGCTTGCGTGAACTCCTTGGACATGCCAGAAGATAGCGTCTGCATCCGAGGGCGCCAGCGAGCGGAGAGGTTCGGGCGGGGGGGGGGGACTACGGAAGTCGTAGCAGTTCGTGTGAGAAGTGTGCAGCTTCGTACCTGTGTAGCTAACAATATCTGACAACGCCGTCTCTCAGACAACACAAAGCAAGGACTGAACTTCTCCGACTTTTGCCACAAAGATGTGTATAGGGCTCAGCTGCGCTGATGTACGGCAGGCAGGGGACGGGGTTTCAAACGCTATCGTGTCCAACACCTACTGGGCCTCGAGAAACCACCCTAAACCCCTGGACCCTGGCCATGTTTCCGGGCAAAACAGTGCAAGATACTGTATCTTGGTGCATGCAACCCATTTAGGTCACGCTGCTATTCCTGAAGTGCTTGGCAGCGCTGGGCGAACCAACTGCTGCCACAATGAAGCTGAGATGGCGTGACCAAAATGAAATTGGCAACTTGTCCAGAGTTTAGGGCTTGGGCATTTAAATTTCAGGAAGCTAGTACAACCGAACCACTTCGAACATGAGTGGCTAAAGCCAACTAGTTCCAAAGTCAGCCAGACATGAAAAGCCCAACTGCTGGTATGTATGTAAGCATGTATG
Organism: Symbiodinium natans; assembly: GCA_905221605.1. Classification (NCBI taxonomy): domain Eukaryota; class Dinophyceae; order Suessiales; family Symbiodiniaceae; genus Symbiodinium; species Symbiodinium natans. Next base: position 652,735 of record CAJNDS010002115.1, on the reverse strand, counting down.
TAACAAAAAACGTTGGTCCAGGAAAAGTACCTTTGGAGTGTGGCAGCTAGTGTGCAAGTATCACAAGACATTCAAGCTAGCGTCGGTCTCGCTCACTGCTCTGGACAGCTCCAGCAGAGATGTAGGGGGGTGGGTCTTTGGGCATTTCCCAGAAGAGGGGTAGGTTAATATAACCCAAGCTGCTACAATCCTGATGACAGCCCCCCAAGACTAATCCGACTGTGTTGAAACAACCCAGTTGTCAGAACAACCTGGCCCAAAAACCCTAAACCCCAGCCTTCGATGCAAGGGGATTCGACCTCCTCTGCATCCGCCAGATGATTTGTGTCGCACGCAGCTCCAGTTCCTTGAAAGGCTGAGGATTCAAGGATTCTGAGACTCAGAAGATAGGGATCCGAGCCTTTAGGAGGTCACAAACTCGTCGCTTTTTGATTAAGGCTCTTGGGGTTTAGGGTTTAGGGCTCTTGGGATTCTTCCCCGAAGTCTTGCGTCGAGGCTAGGGGCCGTCGCTGTAACGGAGGCTTCCGGTGTGCCCTCTCCCTCGACCCTTTTTTCGCTACCGGTGGGTGAGGAGGTCCGCCCCCGCAGGGCCATCTGAAACAAATTTCTGAAGCCTGAAGACAAAGCATATGAAGCCGTTCTCTCCAAACACAACTGTCGGTGCAAAAGGCATCTGCAGAGTAGTTCTGGGCCGAGAAAGTGACGGGGATCTCCTTGAACACAGCCTCCGCAAGTTCAGCGTGTCGTTTCTGCATGTGATCGGCTTGTGGGCTAAACCCTAAACCCTGAACCCTAAACCCTAAACCCTAAACCCTAAACCCGAAACCCTAAACCCGAAACCCTACACAAGTGGAGAGCTGGGGCTTGAGACTCTGGCTGCGGCTGTCGAGTTGAGGGGTTTCTCAAGGGATCAAGACTCATACCGCTAAGAAGATGTACCCTAGGAGGTTTAGCGTTTAGGGTTTAAAGTTTAGAGTTCCCTTCGTATACCCCGACTATGGCCCTTGTATGGGGTAGGGTTTATATTCCTTGTATCCCCAAAGGACACCATTATATACACTCACCAATCAATATGAAAAAGGAACCTTATATACACTCACCAATAACAGCAATATAAACACTGCTTCATATCCCTTAAGAGGATCTTGAAGACGGTGTCCCCACACCCAAGGGTACCACCCTAGGTCCAAGGTAGAGTTAGGGTTTAGGGTTTAGGGTTTAGGGTTTAGGGTTTAGGGTTTAGGGTTTAGGGTTTAGGGTTTAGGGTTTAGGGTTTAGGGTTTAGGGTTTAGGCAAAAGGGTTTTGGGTTTAGGGTTTAGGGCTTCCAGGATAGAAACATCGGTGCTGGGAGAACAGATGACTCTGCAAGAACCCGCTGAAAAATGACAAAGACAGAAGCCCTAAACCCTAAACCCTTTTGCCTAAACCCTAAACCCTAAACCCTAACTCCATAAACAAACCTAAGCCCCGCCTTGAGGATTCTCATGTAGGTCGGGACACGGATGGTCCTCTTCCGGAGGCTAATCTCTGGGATTTGCTGCCCTTTCTTCTTAGTTGTCCAGTAACCGGGGGAACTAAAGGTTAACCTTGGGGATAATGCGGGAAGGGAACCCTAAAAAGGCAAACATGGGGCGACAAGGCTACCGGCTCTATGTCTATGTGGTCGGGAGGGCCTGGGAACTGCCGCATTCTGATCTTTCTTGGCAGATTCATGGTGGTACAGCCTTGCTGGTTTAGGGTTTAGGGTTTAGAGAAGCTGTGAAATTCGCAGGGTTCGTTTACACTAAGTCTGCAGATTAAGCCTGCCATGCCAGAGGTTTTGTGGCCTTGGCTGGCACATGTGCTGCAGTGACTTCTCCCAGGCCAGAAACCTCAAGCCCCACAAACTTCCCTAAGCCTGCCTGCTCCAAGAGGGGTCGACCGTGATCTGCTCCCAAAACGCCGGCGGAGGTGGCATGAAGTCCTGGGAATGTCCCAAGAGACTCGTTTTCAGGGCTCAGGGTTTGGTGGTTTTTAGGGGTTTAAATGGTGTGGTCCAGCCTTCAGGCGGAAGCACCTCAGGGGTTTTCGGGCTTAGGTTTGAGATGCTCTAAGCGTCACACTTTCACGATGCCGGGCTCAGGGGTGGCTTAGGGTCATGCCAAGCCGCCTTGCAACACCAGTGCGTCAGACGAACAACCCCCCACCCTCCCGCCGCTAGCCTCAGGACTTCTGAAATGAGATTGGCTTTGGGCTTACAAAGTTTTAACCATAAACCTAAAACCCTAAAACCCTACGGCCCTACAACCCTAAAACCCCAAAACCCCAAAACCCCAAAACCCCGAAACCCCAAAACCCCAAAACCCCGAAACCCCAAAAACCCAAAACCCTAAAACCCCAAAACCCTAAAACCCCAAAACCCTAAAACCCTAACACCCTAAACCCCCTAAGCCCTAAACCCCCTAGACCCCCTAAACCCTAACCCCCCTAAACCCTAAACCCTAAACCCTAAACCCTAAACCCTAAACCCTAAACCCTAAACCCTAAACCCTAAACCCTGAACCCTGAACCCTAAACCCTGAACTATCTCTGGGCCTTGGAAGCCCCCTTCTGCAGCCGAGGGCTCGTCCGCCACGATTGGCAACTCTGTGCAGTTGGAGAGTTCTTGCACCTGCAGGTTAGGGTTTAGGGTTTAGAGTTTAGGGTTTAGGGTTTAGGGTTTAGGGTTTAGGGTTTCGGGTTTCGGGCTTAGGGTTTCGGGTTTGGGGGCAAGGGGCTACAGAGTTGAGGCTCGAACACCTCACGCTGCAAAAGGCGTTACCATCACACTTGACTATGAGTACGCAGCTTTTTTTACCAGCATTACCATTGTTTGTATTGTTAAGACCTGTAGGACTATGAGGCCCATGAGTCAAAACCTTCCTAATCCCAGCCTCAAACGACGTCTGTGAACAACCCGAAGACCCGAAAATGCTAGGATGCTTCTGAATCTGGGAGTTTAGATGGGCCTAGGAGTTTAGGACCACCCTTCCGGACTGAAAGCGACGCACACCCCTAGCCCCCACCCCCAAAGTTTGGCCTCGATCAGCCACTCGGCGAACTGTAGCGAGCGGAAGCAGTCGACCGTGCACAGGAGTAGGGCACCTCGTCTAGGGCTGTGTGGGCCTACCTCGTACTACTAGTTTTTATGAGTTGGTAAGGCTTGACGCTTCATACTGCACCCTTCCCCAGGGTTCGAGGGCTTGGACGTTTTAAGGGTTGCCAAGGCTTTCGCACTCAGGAGTCGGAGTTGAGTGTGCTGTGCTGGCTTATGGCCGATTTGTGGGTGCTGTGCTCGTGCTGTGTCCAGCTTATCACGAGCACTGCGACCTTGCGGGAGAAGCGGTGCAGCTGATTCATCCAGATGCGGTCTGGTGTCTGGGAACATTTGGCGCAGAATAGGGGCGTAGCAACTCTCCCGAGGCCACAGGGCCCAAACTGCTAACTTACAACAGTTCGATTTGAAATGGACGGCCAGCCACCCGAGCCTGACATGTCGAGGTCTGTGTCTTTTAACTCTTCAACGGCTGAAGAACCCAAGGCAAGCGAGATCACGAGCTGTGCTGAGGTGAAAAGTAGCCAACGTTAAGACACACTGGATGCACCCGGCCTGACAGTTTCGAACTGCAGGTCATGTGATCCTACCAAAGAAAAAACTAAACTTCTGAATATTAATTCTTGGTAATGTCTGGGTTTCTAAGAAAATCTACGCAAGTTGTTTTCTGGGGGGCGCGGGGTTCTCCAAATCTGTGGAAAATCTGTTTCCGGGGCCCTCCGGCCTGACCGTCCAAAATCTCACCGTTCTATGGGGGATACACGATTTTCCGCAGAGGAAATCTGCATCCGGACCCCCCCCCCCAGCTTACAAACAATATTCCACAGATTTTAAACCAACAAAAAATAAAGGCCGCAGATTCTCCACACATTTTCCACACTTCAAACACTTCAGAAACACACATTGGACACAGACGCAGACTTCTACAGAAATAACTTCTCAGACCCTTCTCGAACATTACCAGGATTCATCGGCTAACTCTAGACTCTAGACCTTGAACTCCGCATCGGTTGCAACCGGCCAACAAAAGGTCCAAAGAACTCAACTCCCAATCGAAGCGTTTCTCTCTCGTTAGCCCAGGCACACTTTGCCGTGCGCGAGACGTGTTTGCCCGGCAGCCTTGTGGGTACAATCAAAGGCTTCTGCAAGCCCAGTCTAGGGTTATAGAGTTTAGGGTTGTAGGCTTGAGCTTAGTGGCTTTCGAAAGCTGAGCAAGCTCTGACATGTCATACTTTAGCAAGGTCTTCATGAAGGGCTGTTAAGACGCTAAACAGGAACAAAAAAGCTAGCCCCCGTGAAAGTACAGGCAGCGACAGCCTTCCCACGCACGCAACAAAGTCATGGCATGGCCACTACACAAGGTCCTTACAGATTCGGTGAACACAGCAGGACAACGGCTGAAGAGGTTTGAAGAGTAGGAAAGACAATGTAGGGCTTGAGGCCACAACTCGTTTACAAAACATGGCTCAGGGCTTATCACCAGAAAAAAGGACACCCAAGCGATTCGACCAGCTGCAGCACAGACAGTGTGAAATGGCTGTCGTCCATCAGCAACTTCCTGGAGACATATCCTCAGCTTCTCTTGGGGGTTTAGGGTTTATAGGGTTTATAAGGGTTATAGGGTTTATAGGGTTTTGGGGGGTTTATAGGCCTTACCCGTCCAAGAAGCAATGCCAACGATGCAGCGGTGTTCAGGGTTTCAGGTGAACTCTGTGCAAGCGCGAGGACACCTATTGCTAAACCCTGTCCCTCTAGGCTAAGGGCTTCGCGGTGCCCTCCTGAAAGGGCTCGTGTCTAGAAGAAAAGGAAATTCCCTCACGCCCGCGCAATTGGAGCTGTAACCCGTGACTCAAAGTAGGGTCGCGTCAGCCCGAACCCTCAAAGTGCTGAACCTCCCAAACCTAGCACAACCCAACAACCCTAGGTATAAACCCTGCCCATGCCAGGGTCCGTTCTTGCGGTGGGTGGGTGGGTTGGGGGGGAGGGGTGGAGGGGGGGGGAGGGGTGGGGGGGGGGAGGGGTGGGGGGGGGTAGGGTGGGTGGGTGGGGGGGAGGGGGGTTAGAATTTAGCGTTGTAGGGTGTGGCAGCACGTTTCAAACTTAAGGAGATTTTTTTGGCTCATGGCCGAGGTTTCGGACGACGAGCGCTCTGAGCCTCATCCTTAACAACCCTAAACCCTGAATCCGAACTCCGACACCCTAAACCCTAGCCCTAAACCCTAAACCCCAATCCCAACCCTGCACCTCGGCAGGTCGACTTAAGTTTAGGCCCGGCTTTGACGGGGCCCCCGAGGTTTCAGGGGGACCTCGAGGCTTCTCAGTGCAGAGCGGCCGAAGAGAACAAAAGCAGCAGCCGTGGACTCCAGGTTGGATATGTCCGATACGATGTGGCCTTGGGTTTAGGGTTTAGGATTTTGTTTTTTTGCCACCCGCCTGGCTGACACTCAGGCCACATTGCAGGGACTAGAACCGGCAAATCAGGGTTTAGGGTTTAGGGTTCAAAGGCCAGGCAGCCCAAAACTGGCCCTAAGCTCCAAAGCTGTCCCCTAAACCCTTGCATCTGGGCTCCTAGCGACAGCCAGAAGGCCGGCCTTCACACCCCAAAAACCAAAGCCAGCAGTAAACTTACTGTTGGTTCGTAGGGAATGGGGGAATGAGCTACCCTATATTAAAGGGTATATATATATATAATAATAATAATAATCTTAATAATAATAATAATAACAATAACAATAATAATAATCATAATCATAGTAGTAATAATAATAATAATAATAATAATAATAATAATAATAATAATAATAATAATATATAAGGCCAGTTCCCTGCTAGCTGACAGTAAGTAAACCCAAACCCGAGTCAGATGCCGAGTGGCATCAGAAAGCAAACCCAAACGAGGGAGGTTCGGGGGATTCCTTTCCAGTTTGGTGTTTTTTGTAGTAGGATCGCAAGTAATCCGATTATAACTTCATCATGAGGGATGTGTGGGGTCGGGCTTGGGGTAAGGGTTTAAAGCTTAAGAAGTCTGCAGGCTGGGCGACAGGCTGCATAATACCCTGGCTGCGAGCCCGCAATCACTCAGAAAGCGCTCCGGACCTGTTCCCTATCACTTTACGATGGGTTGGGCCAGAAGGGCTTAAACATCCTAAACTCCGGAAGAAGCCGGTAACCAGGATGAATATTGACCAACATGACCCCCCTGTTCCCTGCAAAGGTTCACGCCTCAATTTGTCCCTTCCCACCTAGAAAATTGTTTGAAAGCCTCAACCCTATAAACCCCAAGCTACCTGCGAATTAATGGAGTTCAGGGCATGGGAAGTGAATAGCAGTCCTTCTGATGACATTCCATGTTCTTCAGACACTTCCCTGTCAGCTTTCTTCCAGGACGTTTTCTCCAAATAAGCAAGCTCCAATCTGCAGTCGCGCAGCAATCTTCATTGCCATAGTTTCTGTCCGAGCCAATGGACGACAAGCGGGACGCATCTGTTCCGCGGAGCCTGCAAGCTCGTGGAGGCTCGAGACTTGCGACTTCAACCAGAGGATGCATTTCAGGAACACATGGGGGTTTCCGAAAATGAGGGTACTTTTTGCGGGTTTGGAGGGGATTCTATTCCACTCGGGGTATAGAAGGGGTACGGCTATTTGCGAAATGCCCAAAGAATCAGAGACAAACATGAAGTGAACTTGGCCGCATGTTCCGTTGATTCGGCTGATACCCCGCTTTAGGCTGGAAAGCCTCATTTCTTGTCGAAGGTCGTGTTCCCCGTAAGTTTTTGTCGGATGGCCATTTGGAGCACAGGATTCGCGGCTGCACTGAACCAAGTTTTAGTAGCGCTCACGTCATCATCCCCTGGTGCAAGGTCACGAGTTCGGAGTGGTAAGACCAAACATTCGAGGGAAGAGCTCGCAGAACTTTGCGTCCCCGAACTTCGTGAGAGAGCCTGCGTTCGGATCCTCACATGTACTCACTGGTTCCCGGAGCCTCGGGCCAGCGCAACTTCCAGCCCATCTCTACCTCCATCTACCCTCGCCGTAAACCCTTAACCCTCAACCTCGAAACCCTAACCCCACCCCCCCCCCCCCCCCCTAAAAAAAACAAAAACTCACTCTTCGGGCGAGGACTTGCTTCTATCGGCTAGAAATTGACTGCCGAAATTATATTAATTTCAAAACCCAAATTAAGCATTTGACGTCGCGCTAAATATGAAACGCGAAATTAGTGACGTCGCGCTTAATTTCAAAATTGAAATTAAGGACGTCGCGCTTAATTTCGTTTCCGAAATTAAGCTCCAGGGTTTACACATAGCCCAGCCACCCAAACTCAAGGGCCTGACGGTCGGTTCCGGTCAAATTAAATTAACGAAACCCGAAATGCCTAGCTAACCCAAACCTAAAACTCTCAGCCCTGCCCTAAACTCACTCTAACCCTGCAACAACGTATTAAAAGGAGCCTACCTGGGCCACCCTGAAACACCCTACAACGACCCTGAACAACCCTACAACGAGCCTGTCTGCAGCCCAAACCCCAATGTCAAGCCGATTTGGGAACAACCTAAGCCCTGTACCCCAAACCTTGCCCCAAACCCTGAAAAAACCCTATCTGGGCCAAATAGGGTTTTGCGAGTCTATCTGGCCAAATAGGGCCAAAGCAAAGCCCAAAC
>CAJNDS010002115.1:635000-640000 GCA_905221605.1 Symbiodinium natans | reverse complement strand
TAGGCTGCTTCTATATCCAGTGTGAAGTTGACGGTTCTCAGCCCATCCAAGGAACTGGTAGAATCGGCAGCGACATTTTTCGACAAGCCGCGCTCCATGCTCGCGCCACTTTCCGGATGACTGGAAAGTAACACCCAAATATTTGTAACATGACACGCAGGGTAAGGCATTTCCATGCAGCGAAAACCGAAAGTTTTGGGACCTGGCGCCAAAAACCATGCTTGCAGTTTTGTCTGGGCCAATCCCAAATGAAAAATGCCAACGAGCACCCCATGCACCAACAGCATCCAAAGCCCTCTGCAAAGAATCAGCGGTCTCAGCCAAAACAACCAGGTCATCAGCGTACAGTAAAAGCGTGACACGCGGGGCTGCAGCTTCAGGACCCAAGGCCACGCCGGGACAAACGGCCCGCACAGCATCAGCGATACCGTTAAAGAGTATGTTAAAAAGAAGCGGGCCGAGGACACTCCCCTGACGCACGCCCGCACTTTCCGTCCAAGGAGCAGAGGCTGAACCATTGACAACAACCCGCGCAGTGGTGTTGTGTAGAAGGTCTGCAACAACACACCACAAGGAACCCTAAACCCTGGACCCCCAGAATGCCCCCAAGATGCCAAGAGCACCGACTCAACGCCGTGCATCCGAGCAGTTGCCATCTCTCCGATGCACCTGGGCCCGGCAACCCCCTGAAGCCCAGTTTAGGGTTTAGGGTTTAGGGCTGCTCTGATCCCGTTCCCAAAACCTGCTAGCACGCGGGCTCAGATGAAGTGCTCATCCCTGAAAGCGCTGTTCGGACAGGAGCTGTGAAGGAGGTCTGCTCGCTGCGGAAGATAAAAAAGGCTGCAGGGTCAGAATGGGCCGAGGGGCCACTTGCGCGTGAGCACGTGCGGGCTGCCCAGAATGACAAAGGTGCTGGTCTCGTGCGCCACATACCCGAACAGCCTGCCAAGAAGATCCACAAGCTAAGTGTACCTAAGTCGGCTAAGTGTAGCTAAGACTCTGGCCTCGGAAACACTAGCGGTTCGCACGTGCGACCCGAGTTGTTTGCGTGTCTTTGGGTGCTGATGTGCAGGTATGTACCAATACAATAAGAGTCACAATTCCACAGAAACGCGTGCGGCCAATATAGGTTGCTTGTGCCATTTTCAAGTGTAGTTGAATGCATGTTGTGCCCCTGTTGTTGCATGTGGCTTGGCAGGCAACGGCCTGCAACGTCCAATGCGAAAGCACCACCACGGAACATTTTCAATCTAGTGTTGATTTTTCAGGGGGCATCAAGGCAGTAATTGCCATTTTCCAGATATCCTTTGCAGGCCTCGTATGCTGCCGGCCACACGTCAAGCTAACGCAGGTTGACAGTTTCTGAGATGCAGATGTTTTGTGCATTCGAGGTATGATATGTTTGATTTAGGGTGCAGGGCATATGAAGGACTCCGACAAATCCTCAGCCACTGACTTCTTCGCTAGGCAAACCCATCCTTTAAGGAACACGACCCTAACAGCTTCCAGAGACCTTAGACCCCCCTCCAAAGCAGCTGCCTTGTCAAATCTGTCAGATCGTCGCAATCAATGAACACGTCGCCACCCTCCATGTCTTTCTGAGCCAGGTTCCTGTGAAAGCCCGAGCCCCTAAACCCTAAACCCGATTTGTTATAAATCCAGGCTGTGAATGCCTCGGAATGGAGCGATAGGGTCTCCTACCGCGCGCCCCGCCCCCAGCCACCCATAAGGCCCAAAACCCCCTTAATCTCCTTTTGCTTAAGAAACACCCTAACAAAAATGATCTTCCTTATAAAGGGAGAATTACTCTTTATGTTTTTGGAGAGTTCGTAAGAAAATAGTAGCAATCGAGCCTGTCCTGGACCTTATTGTGGGTACAGGTGGTGAACTTTATTACTCGGTTGATCTGAGGAATTTGGGCTGGGGTGGTACTGGATCCAATGAGCTGTGCCTGAACCGAAGTCCTAGACTCTACGCAGACCGAAGTCTTTTAGGTTGTTCCTTGTCTGCAACTTTACTTTCTTCATGAAAGGCTGTTGCGAAGAGAAAGCAGATCGCGAACTTAGGGGTTAGGGCTTCAAGTTGCCCTTGTGCTTTGAGCCTTTGCAGATCCTGGGAGACCTTATCCCAGAATTCACCCGCAATATCCTACAATCGCAGCTCCGAGCCTTAAACCCTAAATCCTAAATCCTAAACCCTAAACCCCAAACCCTAAACCCTAAACCTAAACCCTAAACCCTAAACCCTAAACCCTAACCGAGGCTCATCTTCAAGAGCCGCGCGAAGGCGCCGGAAGATTTCTTGTGATGGCACAGGAAGAACTGAAAGCGCTTGTGGTACTTGAGCTGGAGATGCTTGCCGACCTAGAGGGCGAGATGCATCCTGTGGACTTGTGGCGCGGGGTGTTCAGGAGTTCCACAAAAATTTCGAGCCTAAACCAATGCCGGTCTTCATGGAACTAACATGTAGAAATAGTCGATTTTTCGTAAATATCAGACGATGTGCAAAGAATACGTCAGAAGTAATGAGAACAAATAGTACCCCTGAACATCTCTAAGGAAGCCCGAGCTTTCTGGTGGTTACGTACTGCCACAACAAAGTCACTAGGATGTGTATACATGATCCCGGCTCTCGGTTCGCCACCCCCCCCCCCGCACCCATGGTCTGGTCCCCCCCCCAATCCCCCCCCAACCCAACCCCTCCCCAACCCCTCCCCAACCCAACCCCCAACCCAACCCCCCCCCCCAACCCAACCCCACACCACAGGGGGCGGGGGAACCCTAAACCTCTGTATCCCCCCACCATGATATCCGCCCACCCCCCCCCCCCAAACCCCAAACCTCTCCCCTAAACCTTCAACCAACCTTAAACCTCACACCCTCAACCTAAACCGTATACCTCCACCCCCAAACGCCAACCTCCATTTCACAGCACCGGCAAGGGGGGTTAAACCTTAAACCCTAAACCTATGTAACCCCTAAACCTCAAGCCCTAAACCCCAAACCCTAACCCCGAACCACACCCACACCACCGGGGGGGGAGGGACAGGGGTAGCACGGGCGGCCGGTCTCTTAAGCCTTCAACCCCAAATCCTGGGCCCTATATAAACCTTAAACACTCAACCCTAACCCCGCCAACCACACCACAAACGGCGGGGGGGGGGGGGGGGGGGGAAGGGGGGGGGGATAGGCTCTAAACTTAAACCCTAAAGCCTAGCCCCCCAACCACACCCACACCATGGGGTGGGGGGTAGGGACCCAAAGCATGGGGGCATGGGGGGTGCGGGGATGGGGGTGGGGGGTGGGGGGTGGCAGCCCGAGACCCTATGCAAAAAAGGCAGCCCTAAACCCTAAATCCTAAACCTGTATGCATGTATGTGTATACATATATATATATATATAACACGTATACATATATATATATATGTGTATATATATGTATGTATATATATATATATACACCAGGATTATTTGCTAGATTCCTTGGAAGCCCATTACCACCCAAGGCCCGAGCTGAAGCATGGCACCCGCATAGCGGGTTTAGGGTTTCGGGTTTGGGGTTTATTGCTGAACCCCGACTCTCTGACGTGGTCTGCCCCGGACTCATGCCAACTGAAGCACTCCTAACGCCTAAGCCCTCGAAGCCCTGCGCTCAGAACCCTCTCTGACGAAAGCCTCCGGTCCAAGGCACTCCGTAGGCAAGTGAACCGACCAGACCCGACAGGCTCATGATCCACATACATGTCATGCAGATCGCGGTGACCACCTGACAGGTAGGGCAGAGCAGGGCTTAGCATGCTTGTGGGTGCAACGAAGGGGGTACGAGGGTTTGCGTCAGGACCTATTGCAGGATTTAGGTCGCTTGCGAGATCTAAGAGTCTCGGGCTCGGCAAGTGACTCGGAGCCGAGCCATGGTTTTTACGTGCGCGCCATGTGCTCCCACGTGAACCGGCGCACCGTCTGCGTGGTATGGATGGTATGGGAAGCGCTTGTGAGGATGGGGTAGCATACGTACCTAATGTACTATCTTATATACTTATATACGTATGTATGCTACGTGTTTGTTTTGAAGTAGGACTACATTGTATGTACATATGTATGCATATATATATATATAGATAGATGCATCTGTTTATGACAGAGGAGGCTAACAAGCCAGCGAGAAAAATCTTCCATGCACCTCATTGTCGACCTCCTTCATGTACAGGGACCCTGCGTCCTGGGCGAACTCTCGTGTTGCTTAAAGGGTTCGAATGCCGAAGTCCTTTGGGTTCGGCAAACGTTGGCAACAAAAACCACAAGGCTCCACCAGAATCAAACCAAAGATCGAGGATAACCAGCATCCCAGCGAGGACCAACAGCTCGAGGTAGTTGCACTCCTTAGGCTCCAGACTCCATCAGGTTCAGGGTCATTTTGGTGGTTTTTGCGCCCCTCAGAACCCCCTAGAAACCTGGCGGACGACTTCCGGCAACCCGCCCATCCTCATCCTCCGGGTACCCAGCCCAAGTTGAAACATCTCCAAGCCCGCAAGAGCCCCAATTCCGAAAACAGCACGCCAAAGTTCATGTGTATCCTGAGCCAAAGCTCTACCTGCCCTACCTGTGACCCTACTCAAAAGGACCCTTCTGACCCCTTCAACTCTTTGACAACCCAGCCACAGGCATGCGCCAAGGTCTGACGGCAGCAGTTGCGATCAGGCTGAGCCTTGGACTCTCGGCAGTTCCCCAGTCCCACCCCGTAATGAGGTCCTGAACCTACTACTGGCTTAAGAACCCCCAAAAATATAAGAATATCTTTTATCTTTTGGGGGTTCTTAAGCAAATAGTAGGAACTTCATCCTAAACCCTGTTGGTTATGAAGAGTAAACGATATGGCAACTCTTTCATCCCCACAGCCACACTATCCTGGGCCCGTGGTGTGGCGAAACACAAACAAACCACGCGCCGAAAGCACCGTGTGTGCCACGTGAAACCAGGCATTTTTGGGAGCCCTCAGAGTTA